>PITA01001736.1:138707-183900 GCA_004023965.1 Spilogale gracilis
AAAAAAAAAAAAAAAAAAAAAAGATCCCTGCTAACAGAATCCAACAATGCATTAACAAGATTATCCACCATGACCAGGTGGGATTTATTCCAGGGATGCAAGGGTGGTTCAACACTCGCAAATCAATCAACGTGATAGAACAAATCAATATGAGAAGAGAGAAGAATGACATGGTACTCTCAATTGATGCAGAAAAGGCATTTGACAAAATACAACATCCGTTCCTGATTAAAACTCTTCAAAGTGTAGGGATAGAGAGAACATTCCTCAACCTCATAAAATCTATCTACAAAAAATCCACAGTGAATATCATTCTTAATGGGGAAAAACTGACAGCCTTTCCTCTGAGATCAGGAACAAGGCAAGGATGCCCACTCTCACCACTGCTGTTCAACATAGGGTTAGAAGTCCTAGCAACAGCAATCAGGCAACAGAAAGAAATAAAAGGTATCCAGCTTGGCAAAGAAGAAGTCAAACTCTCTCTCTTTGCAGATGACATGATACTCTATGTGGAAGACCCAAAAGACTCTACCTCCAAACTACTAGAACTCATACAACAATTTGGTAATGTGGCAGGATACAAAATCAATGCATAGAAATCAGTTGCATTCTTATACGCTAACAATGGAAATATAGAAAGGGAAATCCGAGAATCGATTCCTTTTACTATAGCATCAAAACCCACAAGATACTTAGGAATAAACCTAACCAAAGTTAAGGATCTGTACTAGAGGAACTACAGAACACTCATGAAAGAATTTGAAGAAGACACAAAAAGATGGAAGAGCATTCTATGCTCATGAATAGGAAGAATAAACATTGTTAAAATGTCTATCCTGCCCAGAGCAATCTATACTTTCAATGTCATTCTGATCAAAATTCCACCAACATTCTTCAAAGCATTGGAACAAAAAATCCTAAAATTTATATGGAACAAAAAAAACCCCTCAAATCTCTAAGGAATTGTTGAAGAAGAAAAACAAAGCCGGGGTCTTCATGTTACCCAACTTCAGACTTTATTACAAAGCTGTGATCACCAAGACAGCATGGTACTGGCACAAAAACAAACAAATAGACCAATGGAACAGAGTAGAGAGTCCAGATAAAGACCCACAAATCTATGGTCAAATCATCTTCGGCAAAGCAGGAAAAAATATGCAGTGGAAAAAAATATCCAGTGGAAAAATATCCAGTGGAAAAAAGTCTCTTCCATAAATGGTGCTGGGAAAATTGGACAGCTACACATAGAAGAATGAAACTAGACCATTCTCTTACACCACACACAAAGGCAAACTTGAAATGGATGAAAGACCTCAACGTGAGGCAGGAATCCATCAAAATCCTGGAAGAGAACATAGGCAGTAACCTCTTTGACATCGGCCACAGCAACTTCTTTCAAGACCCATCTCCAAAGGCCAAGAAGACAAAAGCGAAAATGAACTTTTGGGATTTCATCAAAATAAAAACTTCTGTACAGCAAAGGAAACAGTCAACAAAACGAAGAAGCAACCCATGGAATGGGAGAGGATATTTGCAAATGACACTACAAACAAAGGACTGATATCCAAGATCTATAAAATACTACTCAAACTCAACATCCAAAAAGAAGATGAACACATCAAAAAATGGGCAAGAGACATGAAGAGGCACTTCTCCATAGAAGATATACAAATGGCTAACAGACACATGAAAAAATGGTCATCATCAGGGAAATTAAAAACAAAACCACACTGAGATAACAACTTTTACCAGTCAGAATGGCCAAAATTAACAAGTAAGGAAGCAACAAGTGTTGGAGAGGCTGGGGAGAAAGGGGAACCCTCTTAGACTGTTGGTGGGAATGCAAGTTGGTGCAGCCACTTTGGAAAACAATATGGAGATTCCTTAATAAATTAAAAATAGAGCTACCCTATGACCCTGTAATTGCACTACTGGGCATTTTCCCCAAAGATACAGATGTAGTAAAAAGGAGGGCCATATGTACCTCCATATTCATAGAAGCAATAGCCACAATCACCAAACTGTGGAGAGCCAAGGTGCCCATCAACAGACAAATGGATAAAGAAGATGTGGTCCATATATACAATGGAGTACTATGCCTCCATCAGAAAGGATGGATATCCAACTTTTGTAGCAACATGGACTGGATTGGAAGAGATTATGCTGAGTGAAATAAGCCAAGTAGAGAAAGTCAAGTATCACATGGTTTCACTTACTTGTGGTCCATAAGGGATAATATAGAGGACAGTAGAAGAAGGAAAGGAAATGGGAAGTAGGGTAATTCAGGGAGAGAAATGAAACATGAGAGACTTTGGACTCAGAAACAAATTGCGGGACTTGGAGGGAGGGGGGCATGGGAGAGCCTGGTGGTGGGTACTGAGGGCACCTCTTGCATGGAGCAGTGGGTGTGGGGCATGGGCAATGAATCGTGGAACACTGAAAAAATAAAGTAAATTTAAAGTCAAAAAAATAAATTAAAAAAATGTAAAATTTCAGTAACACATTTAAAAAAAAGAACCTAATAGAAATCTATTATCAATTGCACATTTAAGTAGTATATATACATAATATATATTTAACATGTATATATATTGCATATATATATATATAAAACAATATATATTACAATATTAAATACAGCACTTGACCTGAAAAAGAATCCTGAAATTTACTTGTGGAAGTGGGCATTGAATGGATTGTGGCTTGTGAATTATTGTGAACTGGTGGCCTGAAAGTCATCTGCAATCATGTGGGAAGTTGTAACACCAGATGACACACATGCTGAACTGAGGTATCTGGCAGATGTTTCAGATGTGTGTGTGTGTGTGTGTGTGCGCGCGCGCACGCACACTTTGTGTATTCCCATACAGCTTGGTTCAACAGTTGAACTGGGTGCAGTTTTCTGCATTCATCTAAGAAGTCATGCAAAAGAAAACACAACATTGGTGTTAAGTTCATATTGTTGCCTAATACCTCCATCACTTTGGAACAAATTTGTGTTTTCAAAACAAATATTTTAGGATAACTGACTATGCAAGACAACAAACAATGCTTCAAGATGGGATTTGATATATGGCAAATGAGTAGTTCATGAGGAAAACGATACAGCTTTTCTGAGGAAGGAGAAGTTACCTTGCATTTCATATGATAACCCCAAATCATAACATTTGTCGCAACATGCTGGCTAATAATTTACAATTAGAACATGTCAGCATTGTTTCAACTGAATCGATGTCAGTAAAAGGAATGCATGATATGTGAAATTCAAGCAAACATAAACATTTAATTTAATAATGATTAATTAAAAAGGCAAAATTAAAATTAAACTGTAGCATCCTAGTGAGTAGATTATTAGTCTTTCTTGTTGGTGACAGGAAATTTAAACAAATCCATACACAAGTAACAACATGACTTCATTCATTTAATATTTACTGAGTGCCTGCCATAAGCCAGAGAGTGGTCTAAGGGCTAGGAATAAAGCACTAAGCAAAATAAAATATTTGTCTGTTCTCCTGCTGCTTATTCTAGAGAAGAAATAGAGGAAAAATAAACATATATTTTGTAAGATAGTGTAACTTCGTAGAAAAAAATAATAAAACAAGGTAAGGATATAGAGAATGATGAGGGTAATGGAGAGTTCACTAGAGGGCCTCTTAGGAATTTAAACATTGCCCTCAGTAAAAAAAAAAAAGCAATTTCTTTTTTCAGTTACAAAGATAAATTATTTTGGATCATTACTTTTTACAGAGCTAAGAGCAGAGTGTACATTTTTAGTGGACAGTTGTAGTTGTAGTTGCTTTGCTCCAAATCATGCTCCACCAGAGAGCTAAACAAAATGCTCAACAGATTTCAAAAATACATGCTTTTAAAGGTATCATAGCTCTGTGGAAGCAATGAGTGCTAGGTGAACACAAACAGAACACATCTGTATAATCACCATCCAGGATGAGAGACAAAACATTCAATACCTCAGACATAGTGTATCTTTCCAGACATCCACTCCCCGCCAAAGAAAACCACTTCAGGGGCGCCTGGGTGGCTCAGTTGGTTAAGCGACTGCCTTCGGCTCAGGTCATGATCCCGGAGACCGGGGATCGAGTCCCGCATCGGGCTCCTTGCTCGGCAGGAAGCCTGCTTCTCCCTCTCTCACTCCCCCTGCTTGTGTTCCCTCTCTGGCTGTGTTTCTCTCTGTCCAATAAATAAATAAAATCTTTAAAAAAAAAGAAAAAAGAAAAAAAAAGAAAACCACTTCAGTGGGAGACTTCTGTGGACCAGGAATATTAGAGGGAAATGCTGATTTTGAAACAGTTTCCAGACTTCATTGGGAATGAGCAAATCTAAAGGTGTCAGAGATCAAAGACAATGTACTTAATTGCAAGAGATAAAATGAACACGATTACTATAATAATAATAAGGATGGCATGGAAAATAGAATGATGTGACCCACAAGGATCTCTGGCTATGGTGGATCGACCATGGGGTCCCTAGGAATTAAATGGACGGTTAAAATTGTATACACCTACATCTGGGGAGCAAGAGCCACAATAGACCATCAAAGTCTTTGATCTGAGTCAGTTGATAAACTAAGAGGCCCTTAAATGACAGGTAGTTTCAGGAAGAATTGTGGAATATCAATGACATACTCAAAATGTAGACATATGCTGGATCTTTGTTCCATATGTCCCAAAATGATCTGCAACTATTTAACAAGATTCTTTGCACTCAGAAAATGGAAAGACCCAGAAGGATATATTTCAGAGATTGTTAAATATGGCCCGATGCTAACTCACTAACACAGGTTAAAACTTCTGTGGATCATCTGAATAATGGAAATTTGGCTTGTGGATCTCTCTGATGGCTCTACTGGAACTCCAATTTATTTCCTACCTTTCTTTCCAGTTTGAGTTTCTTTTTAATTCCCGAAACATAGTTGAATTATATTTCTCTCGCAGGCAATTTTGGCCATATGGCTGAGTTCTGGCCAAGAAAATATTGAGTATTTTATTTCAAGTTCTGAGCCCTAAAAACCTCTGGCACAATTCTCTTTTTGCTTTCTTTCCCCAAATCCCAGCTAAATCAAAAGAGAGTCTAAAGGAGAGTGAGTCACAAGTAGGAAAAAGTCCAGGTTGCTAAGTCTGTTAGGGAGCAGCCATCTGACTAATGACACTCACCCGACACTGGGGCATGAGTGAGAGTGAACACTGGGTAAGGCTGTAAGATTCGTAATCTGTCTATCATAGCTGCTAGCATTACCTCATTTGTTATTTACCTATTGCAATACAAATATCCAACTAAAAGTCCTCGGATCTTTCTCTTTTCCTCTCAAAAATAATGCCAAGGTAATACCACAATCATGTAAAAGACATAGATTAGTGTCACCATTTTACTTTCAAATTCAAGGATTATGCTATTATATCCTTTAACTCTGCACTTTGACCAATGCATATCTTGGAGACTAAGGGTGGATAATTCGAGATTTAATTAAATACAACTGTTATTCTAGATCATACTTACTAGCTGTGATTAGAGCCCAGATACTCTGACTCCATAGCTGCAGTGTTGTTCACTTCATAGCCTTCTGTTACGGTCCCCCATAATTCATATGTTGAAATCTTAACCCCTGTGATGTCAGTAGGAGGTAGAACATATGGAAGGTTAATAAGTCATAAGGGTGTTAACTTCATGAATGGGATTATAGCCCTTATAAAAGAGGTCCCAGAGAGCTCTCTTACCCTCTCTCTCTGTAATGTGAGGACACAATGAGAAAATGTCCATCCATCTGTAACCAGGTTTTTACCAAAACCCAACACCCTGATCTCAGACTTGCAGCCTGTAGAACTCTGAGAAATAAACCTGTTATTTATGAGGCACCCGGTTTGTGGCATTTGGTTGTAGCAACCTGAACTAAAAACACCTTCAAAGCAAGAGGATTATTATTAAATACAGAAGAAAAAAAGATTTGCTGGGTTCAAGAGGCAAAAAAATCATACTATCTCCCATCAAAGCTTTCTGTAAGATTATAGTAAGTTTTAATGATGATGCTAATTTGTACCATGCTTGAAAATTTAACAAATGCCCCCATCTGAATTGTCTACTGGGAAGTAGATCTAAGATTAGAGACCAAGGAACAAATTGACACAGAATTTATGAGTGACTTGACTATGAGAGGTAGACCCAAATAACTTTTTCAACATTTAAACAATGTGTTCCAAAGAGGTTTTTGTAAAGTTAATATCTATATTATACTACATTTTTATCTCACATATCTTTAACTGGTTAAGGATGATATTCATACCTGAAATGAGTAGAGCTCTCCAAATAAATGTAGAAACATGATCTAGTATTCTATTATCTGAACAATAACAATTACTAAAAAAAAAAAAAAAGTATGAATCTTATTACCTATGGATATTTCTTGGAGCATTTTTAAAACCTGATACTGGCTGAGGACAAGGATATGCTTCAAAGATAGGGCATGCTTGTGCAATATAGCATATTACCAGAACATACTGTCTCAGATGTAGTTCAATAAACTAATAAATCTAATTTTAAGAAATAAGTAGTGGGCGCCTGGGTGGCTCAGTTGGTTAAGCGACTGCCTTCGGCTCAGGTCATGATCCGGGAGACCCGGGATCGAGTCCCACATCGGGGTTCCCTGCTAGGCGGGAAGCCTGCTTCTCCCTCTCTCACTCCCCCTGTTTTTGTTCCCTCTCTGGCTGTGTTTCTCTCTGTCAAATAAATAAAATCTTTAAAAATAAAAAAGAAAGAAAGAAAAAAAGAAATAAGTAGTAAGCTTGATGTAAAGTGGAAGTTCTCAGTACAATAAATGTCTAAATATATACTTTGTATCTACACATGCACCAAGTTACTTACCACTGCATTTTAGTTTTTTAAAATGAAAATGCTAGTTTGTATTACAGGTTGTCTTACCTCACCTTCTAGTCCCTAGATTGAATCAATTTAATATAGTAACCCCACAATACCTACTACTTTCCTCCATTTTGTATATACTCCATAAATATTTTTAGCATGTTATCTCTAGCATTTGCTTACTTATATAAGTACATGGACACTTTCAAACCTTTGCAACAAGAATCCCGCAGCCCCGTTAGATATTGTTGAGCAGATTCTTCCTACCTGCGTCAGTTCATCTCCTGCATCATGATGATCCAGGAGTATTAGCAGATACCTGCTGTATGATTTTCTACCTTAGTGGTGGTCCAAATGAACAGGCTGAAATGGTTTTGAAAACAGGAGTTGTGCCCCAACCTGCGAATCTTCAAGGAGCTATTGAATTACCCATTGTGACTCCTTCACTAAGAGCTATATAGGAAATATAATCACTGGGGCAGATGAACAGACAGGTTGCAATAGATGCAGGAGCACTTGCTGTCTTTCCCGGCTTGCTAGCGAACTCCAAAACTAATATTCAGAAGAAAGCTATGTGGACAATATCAACCACCCTGGTCTCCAGGACCAGGTATAGCAAGTTGTGAATCATGGATTAGTCTCATTGCTCCTTGGTGTTTTCTCTAAGGTAGACTTTAAGACACAAAAGGAAGCTGTCTGGGCTGTGACCAACTATACAAGGGGCAGAATAATTGAACAGATTGTATACCTTGTCCGTTGTGGCACCATAGAACCATTGGAGAACCTCTTAACTGTGAAGATCCCCAGATTATTCTGGTTAACCTGGATGCCTTTTCAAACATATTTCAGGCTGCTGAGAAACTAGGTGAAATTGAGAAACAGCATAATGATCGAAGAATGTGGAGGTTTGGACAAAAGTAAAGCTCTACAAAACCATGAACATGAATCTGTGTGCAAAGTTTCATTACACTTGATTGAGAAATATTTCTCTGTAGAGGAAGAGAAAGGACAAAATTTGTGCCACAAACTACTTCTGAAGGCTATCCATTCCAAGTTCAGGATGACACTCCCGGGAAATTTAACTTTTAGATTGTACAGTTGAGACATAAAGTTGTTTTTTGTGTACTACGTTGGCATAAATTCATCTTCCTGATTCTCTACTATGAACTCTTTTTAAGTGTGCTTTGTTAACGTAGCACTTTTTACAAAGAAACTATTCTTGAACAGTCTCAAACTGTGCATACTGTATGAAGCTTCTCAGCTCAGTGGGTTTCCTATTTCTATGTAAAATCTCCTATCCTACAATGAGCTATAAATAAAGATGAAATGCCACCCTTTTCTTCCCTGAAAGAAAAAAAGAAGAAATCTTGACCAAGATCACAAGACTAATAAACAATGATTCCAAGACTGAAACCTTCCCTACTTTGGTTTCTAGGATCCTGTGCTCTTGATAATTTCTCCATGTGTGAAGTGTGTTGCCCCAGTGCTTCTAGAAGTAAGTCCTTGAAAATAATGGCCACGTCTTAACTCTGCTTTGCATCTTATATACTTCCTATTCCATAGTTGACATTCAGAATGCTCTTAATTTTAGTCATCATGTGTTCAAGCACTAATTCTAAAACGAATTACTGTCTCCAGAAGTTAACTTTATGACTTGAAAAGATGTACACCTTTCCATCTAAAACTAAATAAACAACAAGAACTGAGTCTCAGCAATCTTGCTTTAATATTTGGACTTGAACAAATACGATGGCTTGTGATCCAAAATTAAACTTTTGTGGTTATTACTGCTATTGCTATTGTTTATTGTTGTGAAAAGAAATCTTACCTCCTAGAAGTTACACAGCTATACTTCTGTATGTTTTTTTAATTAAAATATAAACAGCCTAAGAGTGCCTGGGTGGCTCAGTCAGTTAAGCATCTCCCCACAGCTCAGGTCATGATCTCAGGGTCTTGGGACTGAGTCCTGCATCAGGTTCCTTGCTCAGCAGGGAGCCCACTTCTCCCTCTGCCTGCTGCTTCCCCTGTTTGTGCGCTCACTCTCTCTCTCTCTCTCTCTCTCTCTCTCTCTCTCTCCCCCTATCAAATACATAAATAAAATCTTTAAAAAATATACAATATAAACAGTCTAGTTAATAATGTGCATGAAAGTAATCAAATGGATATGTTGATTTGAAAACTATTTCATTTTCTTTAGTCTTAGTCATTTAATCCCTTATGCTGGGGTTTGCTTTTTCACATCTCTTGAACGTGGTCTTCAAAATTACGCTTCATTTAAAAAAAGTATCTCTCAAGTAAGTAGTGGATTATATGTTAATCTTCAAGCACACAACTCTTAGCATATTGTCACTATAAGTGCTATATTATCTTTGCAAAATATCTTACAATTTTGTTTACGCCTAGAAAACAGAAAGGCAATCAGAATTCCTTCAATTTACCTCCTGCTTTTATCTGGAGGCAAAGTTAATACATGTGGCTCTAACAACTGATTTATCTTCTAAAGCCCTTGCTTCTATTTGAATCACCTAAAAATCTTTACCAAAATACTGTTAAGTAGGTCTCATCCCAGTCAAATTAAATCAGAATCTTTTAGCATGTGGTCTCAACATCAGTATTTTTTTTTTTTAATTCCCTAAGTGGTTACAATGTGTAGTCAAGGCTAAGAACCACTACTTTAGAGGCAAATAATCATCACAGTCTGAGACCAGAAGGTAATTTTGAGCAATGTTCACCAAACCCTAACTGTGCACATGAGAATCACCTCTGGGGCTTTTGAAAGTTACAAAATCCTAAGGCTCCCTAAATCAGAACTTCCAGTGGTAGGGTCCCAACTGTCTATTACCCATGATGGAGTTTGAGGACGATTGCTTTGGAGATTTTCTAAACTCATTTTCTAAGGCATGAGAGAACCTGACAGATCATTTTAACCCAAGTAACACCCTCTTTGCAGCTACTCTCATGAAAATTTCTTCATACCCCCTTCCTACAGGATACAGTATTTCTTTTAAGAACTAGACTGTCGGGGTGCCTGGGTGGCTCAGTTGGTTGAGCAACTGCCTTCAGCTCAGGTCATGATCCTGGAGACCCGGGATTGAGTCCTGTCGGGCTCCCTGCTCAGCAGTGGTTCTGTTTCTCCCTCTGACCTTCCCCCTCTGACGCTCACTCTCTCTCATTCTCTCTCTCTCTCAAGTAAATAAGTAAAATCTTAAAGAAAAACAAAACTAGAGTGTCATCATAAAACCTGTCAGCTGCAAGGAGTTGGAATACGTGAGTTCAAGGTCTTGCTGCAGTACTCACTGGTTGTGTTAACACGAATGAATCGCTTCCTCTTTCTCATTTCATATTTAATCTTAAGTCACAGGATTGTAATGATCAAAGGAGTGAACATAATAACTCCCAAACCTGACTGATCATCAAAATTTTCTGGCGAATATGAAAAAAAATTATACGGTTCCTTGGTCCAATTCTGGAGATTTTGTCCCTCTACACGTGGAGTGTGGCTGGACATAAGTAATTTCTCTCTTGAAGACTTGCAAGTGAGTTTGCTACCTAGCCTATTGTGCTGTGTTAATGCCCACTGGAGAGAGTGAGGCCCCCCCGTCAGCATCCAAGATGCAGATATTCAATTCACAGCCATGCACACGACCCCTCAGGCAACTCTCCATAACAGGGATCACTCACTTCTCACCAGGTGCTCCCTCTAGAAGAGCAGCTCTCGGGTTATTTGATATAAGAGATGGGAAGATTTATAGCATAGTCACTGTCTTAGGTGTGTTTAGAAATTAGAGTTGCCCAGGGTCTTTGTTCACTTATTAGTTTGTTGTTTGCCTTTTTCTTGCACCTAAAATAAGACAATATGAACAAAGGAAAAAGCATAGGGTTTGAAATCTGATCTCACGTTAGCATAGTGTTGCTGCCAGGGAGCCAGCCTCCACAGAGATGCGGGATGTCTGGCGGGGGAAATAATGACTCGGACACGGAAATCTAATGCAAGCTGACAGACCCGAGGTCAGTCAGGAGAGACCTATGAAGCAGGCTCAGGCTCACGCTCTGGCTTTCTAGCTTTGGCTTTCTAGCTCTAGCTCTCTAGCTCTGGCTTTGGCCCTCTTGCTCTACTTTTCTTTCTTCTTCTGTCTCTCTTTGCTTCTTGCTCTCTCTTCGCATTGCTTCTGTCTCTTTGCTGGCTCTCCTGCTGTTTTCCAGCTCTCTTGCTCTCTCCTCTAAGGCTTTCTTGCTGCCTCCTCGAAGGCTCTCTGCCTTTGTCTCTCAGCCTCTCAGTCTCTCTTGACTGACAGGGGTCCCAGTCTTTTATTATTCCCAAGTGAGGAAGTTGGGTGGTGCAGTTAAATCTTTAACTGCTTTTGTACCCTCCCTAGAGACTGCAAGGTACAGAGTGATTGCTTAAACTCACAGAAGTTGAGACTATTGAGGCACAGGGATCAAGAAATACAGATAAGAGATACAGAGATATGATTACCAAGAGGAAACTATACGTCTTGAATAAGCACACAAAGGACATATTGCCCTGACCCACAGGGTATGTGGCTTTTCAGATTCTAGGCGGGGAAAGCCTGGAGGGGCTTTCATTCACATTCACAGATACCTCCAAAGTTTCTGGTGGCTTGGGAGGGGCGGATCATGCACCATCCCAGACAGCAGAGGTCTGCTTTTTTTTAAAAAAAAAAACTTGTCTATTTATTAGACAAGTGAAGGAAGAGAGCACACAAGGGGAAGGCAGAAGAAGAGGGAGAAGCAGACTCACTGCTGAGCAGGGAACAGGACATGGGGCTAGATCCCAGAACCCTAACATCATGACTGGAGGCAAAGGCTGATGCTTAACCAATTGAGTCACCCACCCACCTCAAGGTCAGCTTTTTTTTTTTTTTGTCATCCTGGCCTCACTAGTTTGACTTCTATGGGTCTCAGTTTCCTCATCTGTCAAATGCAGATAATCCCTGTCTTAGGGGTGCCTGGATGGCTCAGTGGTTAAGCAACTGCCTTCAGCTAAGGTCACGATCTCAGAGTCCTGCGATCGAGCCCTGCATTGGGCTCCCTGCTAGGCGGGAGACCTGCTTCTCCCTCTCTCACTCCCCCTTCTTGTGTTCCCTCTCTAGCTGTGTTTCTCTCTGTCAAATAAATAAATAGAAATCTTTAAATTAAAATATCTCTTTCTTGTCTGTCTCACTGGATCTTAGTGGGAAATAAGTAAAATAATACATATCAGCATTCTGCATATAAATGTTTTATATGAGATTCTCTAATGGATTGTGGGCTCCTAGAACTTTTTCTTTGACTCTCATTCATTCACTCATTCACTTATCCACTTGCTTATTTGTTCATTCAAATATTTACTAAGACATGCCAAGAATTATGCTAGGACAAAGGGATACGGGAACACACAGGGTTAGTATTGTTCACACCAAGGCCCATATCCCAGGAAAACCCGCAGTTCTGGGAAAGCCCAGATGGTTGGACAACTAATGGAACGTTGTGCTTTAAAATAAGTCTTCTGCATCTTAATCCTTTTCTATTATGATCCACTCTTGCAAGGATGTGAAAGTAACCTGTCACAGAGGTTAGCTTTTATTTAAACACTTTGTAAGGCACTTTCACATGTACAATTTCATTTGCTTCTTAAAGTTCCTTTGTGAGGCAAGATTTAGTACTCAAGTTTTTAGAGTGAGAAAAATGAGAATTAGAGATGTTCAGGGATTTGCTTTTCTTCACTTGATTTTAAGAAAGTGAAAACTACATAGAACCAGATATGGTTGGTGTTCTTATGATGCTTAGTGCCATGTTATGAGCTTTAGCTAATTATACAAATAATTATTAAATTAAAGTCAAAATAAGCACTATTAGGAGAAACTCAGACTAATGAGAATGTATAAAGAAGAAGCTACCCCACTGTCTCCCCATTACCTATGAGCAGTGACATTTACAAATTGTGAGTGGGGCAGGCAAACAGTGGTGAGAGTACTCCTGGCAGAGGACAGAATGTGGGTAGTAACGTATGAGTATTAAAGATTGCAATGATCAGGTGGAATGAGATCAATGAAAGTAAAACTACATGGTACCAATGTGCCAGGAATATTTAGGTCATATCTAGGTGCCAATGTTGTTAATCTTTAATAGCAACAGACACTTTCAATTAGCAAGACTGAACAGGGAATAGATGAGCACTTTAAATACATCACTCTGGTTGCTTTATGAAACACGTTCTGGAGCACTTGAAAATTTGGGGACCGTGGAGAAGGAAGAGGAAATTTGAGAGAATTGTACCTTATTTGAGTTGGAATAGGAAGGAAGAAACTGGATGGATTCAGAGATGTAGTCAGGCAGGGGATGATTTGTCTCCATTTTGTAGTCTTATGTCTTCATAGGGTAGATGGCACATAGTCATCATTAGCCTGCCCCTTTGGGTTCTGGTGCAGGGGTTGGCTGTTGTGATTTTTGGTTTTTGGTGGTAAGAACACTTAACATGAGATCTACCCTCAAAAAGTGTTAATTGTAGTACTTAATGGTTAACTATAAGCACTATGTTGTACAGTTCTAGAATCTATTCATCTTGAAGGACTGATATTTTTTTAAAGTCAGTTATGATGTTCTCATTACCTGAACCTCCTCCCCAAACACACTCGGATGTATGACTCTCTCTATCCTTCTTGACTTGTCAAGGTTTCTGTACTCCTTGTGCTTCTGCATACATCTCAGAGGCCTCTGGGTTTATTTTACTTTACCTTAATAACTAGTATTTATGGACCATGAAATTGGCAATAAATCTTTACAGTGGTTTGACTGGTGCAGAACCCAGTGACTAATGTGACCACAAGGTACCAGTTTGTCCACACCAAGGCCCATATCCCAGGAAAACCCACAGTTCTGGGAAAGCCCAGATGGTTGGACAACTAATGTAAGGTTGTGCTTTAAAATAAGTCTTCCGCATCTTCATCCTTTTCTATTATGATCCACTCTTGCAAGGATGTGAAAGTAACCTGTCACAGAGGTTAGCTTTTATTTAAACACTTTGTAAGGCACTTTCACATGTACAATTTCATTTGCTTCTTAAAGTTCCTTTGTGAGGCAAGATTTAGTACTCAAGTTTTTAGGGTGAGAAAAATGAGAATTAGAGATGTTCAGGGATTTGCTTATCTTCACTTGATTTTAAGAAGGTGAAAACTACATAGTGTCATCTTCCTTCATCTACTTAAATATAGTATGACAACGTGGGGAGCAAATATATTCAGATATTAATCTGTGTCTTATTTTCCTTCCATTTCCTCCAGAAAGGTAGACAGGTCTTATCTGCAAGAATATTATAGGAGCCAAAGTTGCTTGAGCAAAACTCTGTTGTGAAAGTCCACATTCATCTATTATTGATTGCTCCTTTCACAAATGTTTTTTGAATATTTTCTATGAGAACGCCTGCTCTAGAATGGAATGGAGGAAGCAGGGGGGGAAAGGAGAAGTAAGCCAATAGTGAGAAGAACGTAAGATAATCCTGAATGCTGTGCAGAGAGTAAAAATAAAGACAAGTCTGGGGGCTCTGGGTGGCACAGCCAACTCTTGATTTCCACTCAGGTCATTATTTCATGGTCATGAGATTGAGTCCTGCATCAGGCTCCACATTGAGTGTAAGTCTGTTTGAGATTCTCTCTCTCTCCCTGCCCCTATTGCCTGTGTTCTCTCTCTATATATAATAAATTAATAAATCTTTAAACAAAAGAAATGTCGTACCCAAGGACCATGAGGCTATGTTAGTTTAGGTGATTGAAGAAGGCCTTTGGAGATGATGGCATGGAAGCTGGTTTACATAAGAGCATGAGGCGACCCATACACCGAGCGTGGGGACAGCTGTCCTGAAGAAGGGACTCATAATGTAGACTTCCTGGGCTGGGAATGAACTATGCTGTTTGAGGAACAGAAGTTCAGTATCTCTGAAGCATAATGGACAAGAGTTAGAGCAACTTTGAGATGATGACAGGGCGCCTGGGTGGCTCCGTGGGTGAAAGCCTCTGCCTTCAGCTCAGGTCATGATCTCAGGGTCCTGGGATCGAGACCTGCATTGGGCTCTCTGCTCAGCAGGGAGCCTGCTTCCTCCTCTCTCTCTGCCTGCCTCTCTGCCTACTTGTGATCTCTCTCTCTGTCAAATAAATAAATAAAATATTTTTTAGAAAGGTTTATTTAAAAAAAAAAGATGATGATGACAGAAGCGGGGCAAGAATAAGGTCATGGAGGATCAAGTAAACCAGGATAACACATTTAAAATTTTCCCCTATGATAGGCTTGAAGGATTTTAAGGAAGGGAGAGACATAGTCTGATTTATGCCAGGTTCAATACAGTGTAGAGGGCCAGTCAGGGACAAGAAAGTAAATAGTGTAATCAAGAAAAGAGGTGGGAGAAATGGATACATTATTAGGCTTAGGTTTTAAAGGTAATGTTGACAATACTTGCTGATACACTGGGAATGATCAAGGGTTGAAGAGTCAGTGTAAAAAGAAACATAATTTTCTGGGTATTATCACCAAAAAACCCTCAAAACTCAGGGTTAGAAGAGGAATGGGGAAGATGACAGGACATTTAGGAAAAATTGGAGAATTGATGAAACGTTTTATTTTGCCCAAGTTAGATTTAAGAGACCTAACAGACATAGAGATATTAAAGGAGTGGTTTACATAAGAAGTCATTGAGAAGATTTTGCCAGATGTCCTGGATGATGAGGGCAGACAGAAGAGGTGTATTTGATACCAGAATTAGCAGGAAACAGGGAGGGCTAAGGCATAGTACTCTTATGAACAAAACCCACCTCATCTATGAGGAGGTCTCAAGAGCCACATCCCTATCCTTATCTCATAAAATAAGCTACAAAGAACAAAGAAATCCAGGAGACTGAATGGTTGTTCTCTTTTTCTATTATTCTTAGAATACATAATACCTTAGAGACTATTAACAAGTCTCAGACACACCAATTTTTAAAGTAAATATAACTAAAATATAATTTCCTTCTAACCAGCAGATGGGAGTCTGGGGAACTACAATTTCTCTGCACATCTGAGGTATAGCATGAGTGAATTTTATGATGCTACAACACGAATAAATATATATAGAATGAAAGGAAAATTTTGAACTAAATCAAGAAAGGAATACATTTAAGAAGCAAGTGGAGGGGCGCCTGGGTGGCTCAGTGGTTAAGCCTCTGCCTTCGGCTCAGGTCATGATCCCGGAGACCCAGGATTGAGCCCCACATCGGGCTCCCTGCTCGGCAGGAAGCCTGCTTCTCCCTCTCTCACTCCCCCTGCTTGTGTTCCCTCTCTAGCTGTGTTTCTCTCTGTCAAATAAATAAAATCTTAAAAAAAAAAAAAGAAGAAGGTGGAAAATGACAAAATAACAAATGGAGAGCTAATAGGACACTTTTTATCTTCAAAAAAATAAAATAAAAATTGTCTTAAGAAGGAAAAAAACTATTATGCCCTATACAGCATGCAAACTGAAGCTGCATGAAGAAAATTTCTGATCTTTCCAATGGTGTAAGGACCTGACCAGTATGTGTTTCTTTATATAAAACCAGTCATTTAAAGAAGAATAATGGCCTAAACTAAGAATTCAGTGAATAGCTCCACAGTCTTACTTACAAGATTGTGCGTAATTATCAAAACCTGGATAGCTGGCATAACCAATTTGACTTTGTAGTCCCCACTTAACCCTAATTCCTAAGATTTCTCATTCTCATTTGTAGGCACACTGGCAAAAAAATAAATAAATAAAGATAAATGATATATATGATCAAATTTGAGAAATCCATCCTTGGACCTGCCTTACTCATACGGCAACAGCACAGAGAGGGCACATTATTATACGTGGCAACAACTGAGATTTCATAAAATACTAATCAGTTCTAGTTTTGTTTTAAAACAATCCCTCAGCAATTGTTTCTCTTTATGAGAATATAAGGTACAGACAGCTTAAAAAATCTTTTTCTCACGAATCATGTCTTTATTTTTATGGCTATTTATTAGTTCTATGGAATAGGAACGCAATTACACTTTATTATACGTCCACAGGAAAAAGAAATCAGCCTCTTTCTATTATTCCCCCAGGCCTAGAATTTTTTATGGGAGCATGGAAACAATAACAGTCCTATCTAAAATCTCATTATTTAAAATTTTCAGTTGGGTTTCTGCTAGTCTATAGACAAGGAGACAAAGTAGGGCTCAAAAAATTACTATGTTCTTTTCAGATTAAAAAAAAAAATCGACTGGGTATTCTTCCTGGAGGTATTCATTCCAGAGTGGCTGTTGACAGGTCAGAGTAGCTCTTCAACCAAGAAAGCATTTGTTCAGTGTCTTCTCTCTCCACCACCCGTGACATTCAAGGCTCTTAGCAGAAGAAAGGCACTTGTGATCAGATGCCTGCTCGGCCTTTTCTTCCCCTTCTATCCCTCTGTGCTTGTTAGCTTTGTACACAGATGCTCAGATTTTCTCTCCCACCCATACCCCACACTCATTATGATCAAGTTAACAGTCTTTAAGGATTTTAGTTAATATCTGAGGAAACTGTCAAACAGAAAAGAGCTTAGGGAAAAGTATGGACAGACCATTCACAGAGACAGAAATGTCTGTGGCATTTCAACACTTCAAAAGATGCTCATTCCTATTCACATTGAGATCAACACACAGCGGCAAATAACAACAACAACAACAAAGTGATTACCACACAATGTTGAAAAGGACCCAGGGAACAGGTATGGCTGATAGGAATCTAAATAGGTACATCTTAGTGGAAGATAACTTGGTGATTCGTATCAGAACACAAAATGCACCTAACGTTTGGGCAGATGCCCAAAATGACCTGTGGCTATCCAATGCAATGATGTTTGCAATAGCAACAGACTGTAAATGGCTTGAATCAGGTTTTCACTAAATGAACCACTTTTCATGTATGTAATAAAACACTACACAACTACATTTTTTTTTAAGATTTTATTTATTTGACAGAGAGAAACACAGACAGAGAGGGAACACAAGCAGGTGGAGTGAGAGAGGGAGAAGCAGGCTTCCTGCCGAGCAGGGAGCCCGATGCGGGGCTCGATCCCGGGTCTCCAGGATCATGACCTGAGCCGAAGGCAGCCGCTTAACCAACTGAGCCACCCAGGCACCCTACACAACTACATTTTAAAACATGATCCATCTCCCTATATATACTGAGATGACTGGATTTCCCAAATATATTATTAAATGAAGATAACATGAAGCAAAACAGTGCTGTATAAATCACATTTTTTTAAGATTGATTTATTTATTTCAGAGAGAAAGAGTGAGCACATGTGGGGAGAGAGTCAGAAGGATAGACAAAGAATCTCAAGCAAACTCTACACAGAGCACAGAGCCTGATGCAGGTCCATTTCACAACCATGAGATCATGATGTGAGGCAAGACCAAGAGTCAGACACTTAACCAACTGCACCACCCAGGTGCCCCTCAATCTCATTTTAAAAAAGAAAAAATATATATACACATTAATATTCTGTGAAGGATACTGGGAGCAATGGTTGCCCATGGAGAAGGGATAAGACCATCTGGGGCTTTAGAAATTTGTTGGAAAGAAGTATATATTTTTTTCAAAGTATATTCTTTTTGTGCTTTTTTAATTTTTTATCATGTGCCAGTAATATCCATTAAAATTAATAAGTGATTTAATGAGATATGAAGAGTGCTAGGAATTTAGTTTTTACCCAAAGGTGATAGGGAGTCATTAAATGGTTTTCAGAAAGGGGATAGCATGATGAGACAACATCAACAGCATTTGAGTCGTGTATCACTAGCATTCAGTGCACTGGGACTGCTTAGAACAGGGATTCTCCATCGTTACTCCATATTGGAATGCCTAATCTCCACCGTCACACATCCTAATGTAATGGTCTGAGGTGTGGTCAGGGCATCAGGGATTTTAAAAGCTCCCTAACTGATTATAGTGTATAGCCAAGATTGAGGACCATTGACATAGAAAGTTGCTTAAAAGAAATTAGGTAATCACTAATAAAGAGCTAAATAATGCTACAAGGGATGGAAAAGAAAAGGCAAATTTTAGAGATATTAAGAAAATAAATCTTCAGAACTTATTGGTCAATTGGATTTAGGGTGTAAAAGAAAGGGAGACTTCAAAGATGTGGGCAAACAGGCAATGTCAGTTAGATGCTTGTGGCATACACAAGTGGAGCGATACCGGAGAAAATGACAGTGGGTCTGGGGTTTGGAAAATGAGCATATTAGAGGTTTGGACATCGGAATTAGCAGGAAAGTCTGTTATTTAAAACTACAAGAGATAATATGATATTTGAAAAGTTCCAAAAACAGAGCTATAAAGAGTGATGGAATAGAAAAAAAGAAAATGAAGAAAAGAAAAAAAGAAGAAGGAAGTGGGGGGGGAGGGATGACCAGAGAGACGGGAGTAAAAAAAAAAAACAAAACAAAAAAACAGAAAGCAAGGAGTCTGTTGAAAGGGGTGGCTTCAAGAAAATAATTATTAACAGGGTTAATTCCTATGGGAAAAGTAAGACTGGGAAAGTCGTTATGAAGATAGCAGCTAGAAGCTGACTTGGTGAGAGCAGTGTCCATGGGGTGTGTAGGTAGAGTATTGCACGGATTACAGTGGCTTCATGGTGTAAATAGACTCCAGACTGCAATAGAAAGTAGGACTGACAGGAGGTAAGAAGTAGAAAGAGCAGGTATTTCTTTCTAGAAGATGCCATCTTTCTAGACGATGGCTACAAAGAATAAGGAATTGGTACAATTTGATTACTTTTCCAAGATTAGAGAAACAAGCATATTTCTACCCCAAAAGTGAAGAGTTATTACTATGTAATGAAGCTGTGGAGAAACAATGAGAAAGTTAATGGAAACATTTCCCCAAGGAGGCTGGAGAGGAAGGGACCTAGATCTTAGGTAGTAGATTTAGTCTTGAGCAGGAGGATTGACATTTGTTCTGAGGTTTAAGGAAAGATGATGTGAAAACAGCAAGGATGGAGCTAGAAAAGGGAAGTCTCCCCTCTTTTCCTTAGTTTTTATTCCTCTATGAAGCAGAAGATATTGGCTGCAGAGAGAAAGGGAGTTGTGTTAAGGGAAATGAATAAAGTTTAAAATAGCTAGGGTTGGGAGGAGGATAAGTGGGAAAGCCGACCAGGATCATATAGAGGAACTTTCACAGAAGAATAAAGACACAATTGCTGCAGAAGTCTACCAGGTCATTCTGTTATCTCACCGTAAACTGAATATTCACCTAGATGCAGATGGCGTAAGCAGTGAAAATGGCAAATGGGAGTGTGCATCACAAAGATCTTGAAATGCGCTTTGTAGGGCACCCAGACCTGATGAATCTCCAGGGACACTAACATAGTAATATATGGCTGTAAATTAAAATAAACCCCAAAGAAAAATAACAGTTGTATGAAGAGCAAGAAACATAATGAGGGAAGCATCAAAAATAGAAGGAAGAAAGTATTATGAAAAATATGATTGACTTGGATAAACTGGCAGCGCAGAGGAAAGAAATAAGGAAGGGATCCAAGATTCAGAAAATAATACTGAGGACTATGAGCTCCAGAATGGGAAAGCGCTCACTACTGTAGACCCAGGAGAACAGCAGAACCTCAACAAACAAAGATTTGTTGAATCAACATCAGCAAAAGAAAACAAACCAATAAAACCAAAAAACCAAAAGACACACAGAATATGTGAATGAGGGGAGCTCCTGAGAGTTTGATTTCCCATCTACGCTGTGATAATGCAATCAATGGGGAGGTAGCTCTGGGACACCAGAAGAGCTAGAATTCCCTGGATTGGTAAAAGGAGGCTGCTCTAAGTGAGCTGGGGCAAAGTGTCAATGATCCATATACTACTTCCTCTTTGTCTTAAAAAGGAATAGGTCAAAAAGATCAGCTCCTCTTAAATTCTCTCCACGGAATGCAGAAACCTCTTTTTTTCCCCAAACAAGGCTGCATCCTACTCTTTGCTTCCGGTACCCAACTGACCTTTAAATAAGTTGCATGTGGGAATGTGAACTACATCGTGGTCAATTAGCCCTACTGATCAGTCTGAGAGGCCGCCTTGTTAAATCACCAGGGCCCTCCCACTACCTGTTCTTCTCATAGTGGGATCCCCATGGAATCACTGAAAAGCTGTGAAAATGGCAAATGGGACCACAACTTAGGGAAAAGAAGCATGTGAAGACATATATATACCGTTTTCTCCCTCTATAATCTACCCTCTCTACCCTCACCCTGCATGCATACTTCCTCCTACATTTTTTTAGCAGGAGAAATAGCCTTTATATTTTTTTTAAATTAAAATTGTAAAAAAAAAAAAAAGGTGGGGGGAAGACATTTGACTTTTTGCCCCACTTGCAGTCCTGAATTCTTTAGAAGTGGCTACAAGTAGCATTTAGGGGAGGGAGGGATATGCTAAAATACAAACTCTCTTACCTGCTAGAATGAGAGTTGAGGTTATTTTCTACTTTTAAAATTCTTTCAACTGAAATATACTTTGTATGCCTGCAATAAACAACATTCCACTGGCATAGCATGTACTATACTCAGCATCCTATAATTAAACATTTCTAAAATTTCCATGAAGATGTCATTTTAAATACCACAAAGAGGTGCTGAGTTTCTCACAGAAAATATAAAACAGCTCATTAACATTTGCATGAGGAATAAAATAACACCTCCAATTTTAAAAACAAAATACTCTTTTTTTAAATCTTCAAGTTATGTAGGGCTTTTCCTTCTAAGTACTTTGATTAATATTTTCCTGGCTAAAGTGCTTGAAGAAAAGGTGTTAAAATCACCTTCAAGTAATTTAGCCATTGCTAGCTGCTTAGTGTGATAGTAACAAATGGAATCTTCCATATTGCAAAACGTCCTCAGAATCACACTGCACAATAAATTTGGATAGTGATGGGAAAAGTATATAGGCGGGGCAAAGTTATGTCGCAAATGCACATTTTCTCCCCTCCTTTCCCCTGATTCCTCTAGCTCTGCTTTCCCTGTCCTGAGTATGTTTGCAAATATATGTCAAGACTGTGCCATAATAAACCTGTTTGAAAATAAATATAAGAACGGAGGAATTAAATACAATCATAATTAATGAAAATATTCTCGTAGTTGGGCTATGTTTCAATTTTAACTACTGTAGTCATTCAGTATTAAAAAAAAAAGTTGTACTTGAATTTACTTGAAATGTAATTGAATTTACTTAGCAATTCTAATTTTTTAAAATTTCTTATATAAGTCATTTCTTTTTGTTCTCTGTTCAGATAAAATCAATGGATGAGAGGAAATTCTTTTTTCTTCTGTAAATGTTTAGTTTGAAACTACAACATGAACAAACAGCATTAGTGCCAATACTTTGTAAGGAATGCTACAAGAGAAGCATTTCCTTTGCTACATTTTACACTATAGCACAGAGGGAGGAGCTGGCTTCTGAAGGGCTGGGGGCTTCCAAGAATGGACAGAACTCAGATTGGATTTATTATACCACACAAGGAAAATACCAAGGGAGAAGGGAGGGTTGAGAAACAGATGTAGGATGATGGTGAATGTAAGATTTGCCCAAGGAGGATATGTGTAAATAGCAGGGGCATTGCCAAATGTTGAACTGAATAAAAGACCCAAAATTAAAGATGCAAATCATAATTTTGTGAGAAAAAAAATCAGTGTTCATGCCAACAGGAACACCTTGGCACTGGTGTACCTTTCCATCTAATAATTAAAGCCAATCTGCTTATGAAGCTGCTCTTCCCTGGATCTTTCAAGTAGCACATGAAGCCATGAAGCGGGCTAACTACAGCATACTAATGATGCATTATTACTCAACAGCCATAATCACTCAGGGACTGAAAAAGGTCTAGAAGCGGATTCAACATAATTAAAGGACTAAAAGGAGCCAGGGCAATGAACAGACTGTTCTGGACTCTATTTTGCCACCAGATAGAAATGTTGATATTGAATATATTCTTCCAGGGTTATTAATTTCCTTTCTCAAGACAGTAAAATATATCATAATAATTCACATGCTTAAAAATTACCACAGATGCATCTTCAGAACTTTTGAAATACCCAAGTCCTAGCCATTGTCTTCTACTGTCTAGATGTAAAGGAGAGATGATAAAGTGTTACCATGTGCAGCTAACGGTGATTCCATTGTAGCTGAAGTTACTTCCCAGCCACTGAAGTCTTGATCTTGCTCTAAAAACGTGCTGTATACTCAGAATCCTTTCTAAGCAACTCTCTAGGAAGCCACAACTCCCCTGAGTTGGTGCGTGAGATACGTCACGGTTTACAGTAATCCATTATACTGCACTAACATCCTTCCTCTCCACCTTCGCAAAAGTTAGACCAGGTCTTCATGGTCAAACTGAACTAGTGTAGGTATGTGAGAGTCAAGAGGCTCAGTCATCCTGAGTTATTCATTCATTTGCTTACAAGTATTTCTTGAATCCCTTCAACAATCCTACCACTGTCAAATTTTGAATATAACAATAACTAAAATCCAGTTTCTGGCAGCAAAGAACCTCAAGTTTGATGGATTCATTCCCAGGACTTCCAAACTAAAAGAAAAATAAGGATGAATGGTTAGAAATTTTCTAAATAGTAAGCTGGTCCTTTAAGTTCACAGCTATACAAACAAAGCATCAGGTTTTGATATCCAAGCAATTATCTCCATGATATGGCATATGTGTTCCCTTGTTCACTAGTTAAGCACACTGAAAAGTACAAACAATAATTTCTATCAACACATAAAACAGACGTACAGCAACCATATATTGGGTGCACCACTGTGCCATGGGGACACCATGGGTCTAGAACTCAAACAACCTGCATTTGACTCTTATTTATTAGCTGGATTACTTTAGCCAAGTGACTCAGCTTTCTGAGTTTCAAGTATCTCAACTCAAAAATAGTATATAGGGGTACCTTGAGGCTCAGCGGGCTCAGTCATCCAACTTGTGGTTATGGCTCAGGTCACGACCTCAGCTGAGACGGCGCCCTGTGTAGGGCTCTGTGCTCAGTAGAGAGTCAGCTTGAGATTCTCTCTTTCCCTCTCCTTCCCTGCCCCTCCACTCACAAGCTCTCTTTCTCTCTCTCAATATTAATATTAATAATAATAATAATATGTAAATTAATATTTATGGTTAGGCCAGAGATTAAATAAAATAACACAAAATAAGCTCCTGACATATAACAAATGTTCATCAAATTGTGATGTCATATGGTGTGTCCAGCATGGGTCACAACCACTAAGAACATTGTCATGGAGGAAGCTAAAATAAAAAAGAGGTGGCATTGTCCCTCTGCATATTATTCTCTAAAAGATACGAAGACACAGTGTAAGAAGTATTTAGAATGGCTTGGCCAAGTATCTATATCAGATGGCTACACTTGGTCGTTGGAGCAGCACAAAGAAAATGGCTAATGATTCTTCAGAAATCTTTCACTACTACAAAAGGAAAACAACAACAACAACAACAACAACAACAACAACAACAACCTGTCATTGCTTCCCCGGGAATCAGCTCTCTAGCCTACCTCATGTGCTACTTGATCTTTAATTTTAAGTCAACAGAAGCCCTGTGTTCAGTGGCACAGATGCCGGACAAATAGCTAGGGCATTGATTTTGGTGTTTGGCCAAACTGATGGCATCATTATGTTGACTTAATATCACTACCTCTAATAAAAGTGCTTTATGTGAAGTCTCAGGGAAGGAAGAATGCTGGCTAGCTGTAGAAAAGGAAAGAAAGAAATGCAATTAAGGAGTGGTATTTTCTCTGGGGCCATTTGCCCTCTGTGTTTAAGCATTATGTAATGATGCTTTTTTAGTGTTCATTTTCTGCTGTTTATTTTCACTTTTTTATGTTAATACCACCAATCATTAGACAAGAGATGTGTAAATATAATTTAGTTTGTCACATCAGTGCATATTTGCAAATAGCAGTTAAAATATTTGATTAAAATTTATGTAAAAGATATGCAATCAAGTTTTTAATTCTTTTTACCAGAACTAATAGCATTAGCCAAAAATATTATATATATTCAGAAAAAAAGAATTAAAATGAGTTACTTGTCTTGGTTTCTCCCTAAAAGTTAAAATCCAGGCATATAACCACAACATGAAAAAAATCATTAATAGTTATTTTTAGGGCATTAAAGGTACGGGTTAATGATAGAAAAAAGAAAGATGCAAGAAACTCAAATAACTTGCATTTTGCAAATAAACTTTAATTTACCAAAGATTATAATATGAAATAATCTATGCCTAAATAACCTTGAAAAGTAGTAATAAATTAATAAATTTTCTGTTTGAGATTCTTTTTTATAACAGCTGATTTTCTATCATGAATTTTTTATATACAAAATGACCTACATGCCACATTTTATACAGAACATACTGAGTTACTTAGCACAATGCCAAACTCTCATCACAGAATATGCGCGTATGGAAGCCATACGCATATCTTGTTCAACAATACTGTCTTTTTCACTTTTCTTGACTGATTGTGGAGCCACAGATCAAACCAACAGTTCAGTGATTTGATTCATTGCTTAGACACCAAAAGCATAATAACAAAAATACCAAGTCACTAGTCTTACTGCCAAGTGTCATCAACCTTTCATTCATCCTGCATATCACCAACACATGCACCTTTTAAAAATACCAGTTTTGTCGTCTTAATAAACTTAAAGCACAATAATTATAACCTAAGGCCTTGTTGTCAAAGAGCATATGGTCGTATCTCAACTCTGCACTTTTTAGCTATGTGACTTCCAGTTATTTAACCTTTCTGAATTTAAACTTCAGTAGAGTCATCTATAAAATTGAAATGTCTTTTTTTGCCATGAGAATTAAAGATAATGCATGTAATATAGTTAACCACGTGACTGAAACACAGCCATTCATCTTTAATGACCTCTCTTTCGATAGCACCATGTTTATGGGACAAAGTTTAGAGTTTTCAGCATGACTTTTTTTCCAGGTTCTAAATTCTGTTGGAATCGCTTGGGGAGGTTTTAAGAAAATACTGAAGCCTAGGCCCCAACTGAATAAAAGCATCACTATTCTGGTCATGGAGCATCATTATTTGTTATGAACCATTATAAGTCCCTACTCCAACTGGTCCAACCCACTTTCCACTGCTATGGGTCTCTTACATGTCCCACACTGTCACAGCCTGTGGTCCCAGTGATAACAGAAGATACTGCATTCCAAACATGGTATTCCTTGTCAAAATTTTATTAACTAGATCAGAAATTATACTGAAGACACAAGGATATAGCCTAACTCACCTGAGGCAGGGTGGGAGGGAGGTAAAAAAAAAAAAAAAAAAAGACAATGTGCTCGTTGATTCAACTGATTGCATAGATCTGGTAGACCTGGATTCAGGTGCACAATACCATCAAAGCTTTTCCTCTTGGGGTGCCTGGGTGGCTCAGTTGGTTAAGTGACTGCCTTCGGCTCAGGTCATGATCCTGGAGACCGGGGATCGAGTCCCACATTGGGCTCCCTGCTCGTCAGGAAGCCTGCTTCTCCCTCTCTCACTCCCCCTGCTTGTGTTCCCTCTCTGGCTCTGTTTCTCTCTGTCAAATAAATAAATAAAATCTTTAAAAAAAAAAAAAAAAAAAAAGCTTTTCCTCTTTTCTCCCTCAGATCCTCATGTGGGTGGTAACTTGTTCTTGGTTGAGTGTTGTCCACAAATAATTTGTAAACACCTGGAGCCTCACTTATTGACTTATTTGCGAATAGGGTCTTTGAAGATGTAATTAGTTAAGATAAGGTCATACTGGACTAGAGTGGACCCTAAATCCAACGACTGGTGTCCTTTTAAGAAGAGGAGAGGAAAATATACAATCAACTAGAGAAGAGGGCCATATGAAGATAGAAGTAGAGACTGGAATGATGCAGCTACAAGCCAAAGGATGCCAAGGATTTTTGGAAGTCCAAGAACTAGGAAGAAGTAAGGAAGGATTCTTCCCTAGAGTCTTCAAAGGGAGCAAAGACTTGCTGACAAGTTGATTTTGGACTTCTTAGCCTCCAGAACTGTGAGAGGATAAATTCCTGTTGTTTTAAGCCATCAAATTTGCAGTAATTTGTTATGGTAGCCTCAAGAAATAAATACACAATGGCAACAGTAAATTTTCTTGATAGCAATGTACAAATAGTTCCAGGGTGGCCTCAGATCTCCAGAATGCAATATAAACCCATTTTTAAGCAACCGCTGTGTCCAAGAGCTGAGGTGATTCTGGCCAGTATGGGTTCCCATTTACACTTCTCTGTCTTTCCTTTCTGCAACATAGGTTATAAGACACTGTGTGATGTGTCCTGGTGGTACAGTGGCCCTCTCTTTTCCTGGATATGGTAATGAGGATTCCCAAGAATGCAATTATCCCCTGTGACTGGCCTAGACCTAGCACACCATGGGAAGTCTAGACCTCACGAAACTAATACTGAATTTTTCTTCTTGGATTTTGCCTTTGTAAACTCAACAGTTGGTACTTAGCAGTCCCTGGGGGACGTCGGTATGGAGGCAGCTGCCAGAAACTATCACCTTCAGTGGAGGAAAGCAGCCACATCCAAATCTCGGTTTATGAGAAAGCAAAACAAAGATAACAAATAACCCAACTTGAGTCTTCTCTTACCTTTTACTCTTCAGCCTGTTCTTCCAATTGTCAAATCTGTTCGGAGGCAGGAGAGAACACTGAGGGAGTTCACAGAAGCCAGACTCCTACACGGTACACAGAGAGTAGAGAAAACTGGATTGCAGATCTAGAGGGACACATGGAAACACAGTGGCCTTGCAAGAAATAATGTAAGATATGGATAATGGATCTAGTATTATATATAAATAGGAAAGAGAAATTAAATGTTTTATTCATTGATTGTGTCCATGATTTTAAATAATTAAATAAGATGACAAATTACAGATTTAGACCTTTCAGGCAAGTCAGTCAAAATATACTGAAACCATTATAGTAATTTCAACTGACTAGCCTAAAATAGAATAGAGATTGTACCCCACCTGCATCCTTCTTCTTCTAATATCTCACAACTTTGATTTCTAAGTGTTATCTCTACTCTCTGTCCATGATCTTTCAACCAATCTGCCTTTAAAGAAGCTCCTAGATTCCATTTTGTCTAAAATTCAATGAAAAGTATGGGCGGGTGGTTTAGGCAACAAAAGCGGGCAACCAGCCAGGCTGGTATAATTGTCTGGGCTTATGAGCACATCAAGATCAATCTAGTCTCCTCGAAAAGAAGAATTTTTAAAAAGTGACCTTGCCACTAATCCAATATATTGTAGTCTCTCAGTGAATCTGGCTGAGATGCCATAGAGTCTAGTAACCTGCATTTGTGAAGAAAAAGTCACCTTTCACATAGGTGTTCTTAGTCATCAAGGAGAACAAGCAGCTAGAGCAAACAGCTTACATTACATGGCAAGAGACAGAAAAGAGTGGAAGTGACCAGGGCAGAAAAGTCAAATCAGTAAGCCTCCCCCGGCTCCCCCAGGGAACACTGCTGCCCTCTGTCTTCCTGGAGGGTTGCTTACTGCTTTTCACAAAGGAACAGGGTTGGCTTTGCGTGAACAGTATAACATCCATGATCTTGGTTAAACCAAGATCAGAAGGAAAATTAATTAACTTAGACTTGGTCAGCTGAAAAAACTGCACTTTAAGACAATGGAAGATGCCTTTAAGATAAACAATTTCAAATCAAACTCTTAAATTCTTCATGTACTGAATAGACATGTACTGAAAAAATATTTTACCTGCCATATCCAAAATGGTATCATTTTACCTGAAATTACCTGAGTAATAAAATATTTGAAATCCCAGCAAAAGGAGATTTTTAAAAAATTAAACTATTCCTACAAAATTGGTTAGAGTTTCTTATAGCCCTAAGTATCTGAATATTTGCCTCAATTTTTTATGTCATTTTAAGTTCAGAGATATTCTTATTGGTAGTTTGGATTCATTATTTATTGAATGTAGAATATATTTATTAAAGTAGAAACTTGGATTATGTGAAGAATGACTTTCAATTATACTGTAAATTGAAAAAAAGTTGTTTATTTTACTTTCGAAGGCAAGTTATTCAAATGTCACCCAAGTTATGAAATTATACCTATTCTTGTACATAGAAAATACTTCTTTAAAAGAATGCTTAGTTTTACTGCATAAATCTCCTTATGTCATGAAAATGTCCCCACAGCTACATCTACAGATGTGTTTAGGTATTTAAAATTTAAGAACCAGAAGCTAAATTACTTGTCAATTGTGTTCAGTATAAATTTCCTAAACACTATTCTAAGCCCATTTCTATAAAATAATTACTATACATTGTAATAAGTTTAAATTCCAGCTTGAGAAACAACAGTTTAAAATCATTTAGGTTTAACAAAAAATTTTGATATTTCTTTTCTGTCATGTATTAAGTTATTTATTCAGCAAATATCTGTGGAGGAAGAAAGTAGGTATTGAGACAGATGGGAAGCCTACTTTCAGAAAATACACAGTCTAGCTTGAGTTTCAGACAAATGAGGCGACCACTTATGTTAAAATAGTACCCAAGGAAGGAGTTCAGTCCATCTTTAAAGGTGGCTGGAAATAAGAAATGTAAATATGAAGAATCAGATTGAAAAGGCCCAAAGATTTGGTATAAAAAGACACTAACAGTACAGCCCAGCAGCCGTGAAGATGACAAGGCTGTGTTTCTCCACTAGCAATATAAAAAGGAAAGAAGGTTTCTGCTCCTCAGCTCTGGAAGTCCTAAGGTGTTAAATCCTCTCAGCAGTTCAGCTGCAGATCAGGCCTGGCCTCCTTCTCATACAGCCTCACAGAGGCAGTGTGGGCAGAGCCAGGGTGAATTCCCAGAATCACCATTTTCCTTGAGCAAAGTGTTTAATCTCCTTCCACCTCGGACTCTTCTTCAGCAAACAGAAATAATTTTGCCTGTCTCATGGGGTTACAAGGAATGCACATAAAGCCTCTCAGAAAACTATACCTGGCCACCAAAAAAAAAAAAAAAAAAAAAAGCGGGGGTGGAGGGCGAGGGTGGAGGCACGCCATTAGGAGCAATAGTAGTAGCAGCTGTGGCTCTGAACTCAAGGACCGAAACCGAGACCCCCCTGGCCTGAGGTTGAATGGTGGGCAGACTTAGCTGAAAGCAGGACACTCTCCAATCTGACTCCAGTCCTCCTCCCACACTATTATGCTACCTCCCTTCTCTAAAAAGACTGTGTGTCTATAAACATTTGTTTAAGTGTTATTATCAAGACAAACAAAAAAACATTCAATGGTGTTAACTCCCTTAATAAACAATTTAAATAACCACATATCTGAAATTTGAAATGCAGCAGTCATTAAACAGGAAAACAGATCTAACAAAATATCAACTGCAAACGAGACATTTATTATTTATATACACAACACTACAGAGAATCTAAACAAAAGGAAACCTAGGTCTTTCAAGAATGCCTTTGAAATGTTTAAAACAAAACAAAACAAAACAAAACTTCAGGAGGTCATTCCAAACTATTGGAATTATAACTCTACATTGGCTTATTTTGTATAATGAGACTGCAGCATTATTAAAGGAAAAACAGTTTTATTTCAGCAATGTCATTATAGTGCACTTACTAGTTTTAGCAGCACTCAGAGAGAAAATGGCTGGTAATATCCATGCTAAGCATCCCTAAAATGTATTTAATTTGCACTAAGCAAAGAACACTATAGCAAGTGCTTAGAGACCTCTCTCCCCAACTTCTTTTGCTTTCCCTTCCTACAATCATCACCCAGGTTCTAGCCCTCATTATCTTGCTTTTCACCATTAAAAGAACTGCTGTCTTGTCTCATCCCTCCCACAGGAGTTCACTCCTACACTCTCCTTACAGGAGAATTTCCCGCCAGCACTGCTCCGGTGGTCCCTCTGCTGCGAGCAGGCCTGCCTGCCTCCCCCACCTTGCAACACCTGACCCTAACCTTTACAGTTCACTTGGGTCCGCCCCAGACCAGCTGCCATAATTCCTACAACAGCTTACATACACTTAATGGTTGCCTAAATATGTCTACTGTTTCTTAAATATTCCCTGAACCTTCTCATTTGCACAACTTTCTTCACGTAGTTACTTAACCATTTCTACTCCCAGACCCACTTCTGAAATCTGGAATCCTACACACCATATTAGTATTTACATCCAGGATCTTAAATTGTTGATAGATAATTAAATAAGACATGGGACAGGAAGGTGATCAAGGTGTTCAGTTTTTTAAACAATATATTCTAGTAATAGTTAACAATACGGCAAATATTAATAATACGGTTGACCCTTGAACAACATGCGTTTGAACTGCACAGGCCCACCTAGCCACAGTTGCGTTTTTTTTTTTTTTTTATGAATAAAGTACTATAAATGTATTTTATTTTCTCTTGCTTATGACTTTCTTAATAACATTTTCTTTTCTCCAGCTTACTTTATTTTAAAAATACAGCATATAATACAGATAACATACAAAATACGGGTTAATCAGTAGTTATGTTACCAGTATGGCTACCAGTCAATGGTAGACTCTTAGTAATTAAATTCTGAGGAGTAAAAGTTTGTCAGTGCATTTTTTTGTGTTTAGTGGGGAGCACAGGGGATGGGAGGGATGTTGGTGACCTTAGCTCCCACACTGTTCAAGAGTCAACTCTATATTATTTTAAAATAATGTATAAAGGTATACATATAATTTGTCATTATATAAAAATGTATTTTTCAATGTATATATAAGTGAAATAAAAGTTTATCTGAAATGAATGTTTAAATCTTAATAGTGAGTTTTCCTGGGTGATGCAATTATAGATGAATTTTTATTTTGTCTAGCAGATAGATGATTTTTAAATTCTCTGCACCAACCACATAGCGTTTAGCACTTTTATAATTTAAAGAATTTTTTTAATTTGGCTCACTTTTTAATTTCAGTCAAAATATTTCTTTCTTCATGAAATCTTTGGCTATAGCTCAACTGGATTACTCATTTCCTTCCTTTGACACACCAACATATTGAGAACCTCTCTGACCATATTCCTTTGCATATTTTCGGCATAACTTGGAGGACCCTCTCATAAAACTGTGTCTACAAGCCCAAACTCTTTCCTAAGTACTCAGTACTCAAGTCTCCCAACCACCAACCGCCACACCAGTTCACTTTTAGAAATGAGTATTTAATACTAATCCCTTTAGAGGATATTTTGTTTTAAATAAGAACAGTTCACTGCTCTTTTCCCACTAAGCCAGGTGTTACTTAGAAACTACATTTCAATCATCAAGCCCTGAAAATAGCTATATCTAATAAAAATGTTAACAAGTTTAAAAGGTGAAATCTCATTATGTAACGAGTGAAATATATAAATAAAATAACAGTTCTTGGGTGCCTGTTATGTATTATGTCATTCATCTCTCACCTAGATATCCCCTCTGATACCTACTGCTGTCAGTAAATTGTGATCTAGTAGTAGATAATAATAATGTTCTCAGTTCAGAGTCAAGGCATAGGCTTTGAAAAAAGATCGCAGTGAAATATGTGTTTATTTACTCATTATTCTAGAATCTTTTTTCCTGAGCATAAATACTTATTTCATGGCCACAAATTAGTCTATTTTTTAATTTATTATTTTTTTCAGTCTAGGCAATCAGCAGACTAAAATTGTTTCTTTAAGGCTTTAAGTATCATGCTGATGAGGAAAGAGAATACAAAAATTTATTGTAAAATAATGTTTCCAATACATTACTGATGTACAGTGTCATTGTCAGTACTTTCTTCTAAACCTGAGTACTTTCAAGAAGCACTAATTTGTATTGGAAGAAAATTGCAGAATATCTGAGATTATGCTCAAATTTCACTTGCTTTATACAATGTGACAAAGGAGGGAGAAAATGGTGACCAGGAGGGCATTGATAGTAAACTTATATTGTATACCAGCGACTTTATCTAATTTAATTCAATGACTGTAGATATGACCTCACACTTGTTAGAATGACCACCACCAAGAAAACAAGAGATAATAAGTTGTTGGAAGTATGTGGAGAAAAGGGAACCTTTGTCCATGACTGGTGAGAATGTAAATTGGTATAGTTACTATGAAAAACTATATGGAGGTTTCTTTAAAAAATAAAAGTAAAAATACCATATGACAAGCAATTCTACTTCTGGGTATAGATCTAAAGGACATGAAAACAGAATATCTAAAAAATATCTGCACTCCCATGTTTACTGAAGCATTATTTATAATTACTAAGGTATGGAAACAACCTAAGTGTCCATATACAGATGAATGGGAAAAGATATCTGACACACACACACTACACACACACACACACACACACACACACTCTCTCTCTCTCTCTCTCTCTAAACATTATTTGGCCATAAGGAAAAAGGAAATCGTGCCATTTATGATGACATAAATGGAACCTGAAGGCATTATGCTAGGTGATGTAAGTCAAACAGAAAGATACTGTATGATATCACTTACATGTAGAGTCTAGAAAAGCTGAACTCATAGAAACAGAGTAGAATGATGGTTACAGGGGCTGGGGTGGGGGGGGTGACTTAGATTTTAGTCAAAGGGTACAAACTTACAGTTAGTACATTCTGGAAATATAAGAACAGCATAGAGATTATAGTCAACAGTACTGGAATATATACTTGAAAGTTGCTAAGAGAATAGATTTTAAATGTTCTCACCACAAAATGAGATGATAATTATGTGACATAATGGAGGTGTTGGCAACCACTACAGCGGTAACCATATTGCAATACATAAGTGTATCGAAACAATACATTATATACCTTAAACTTACACAATGATATATGTAAATTATATTTCATTAAACATATGCTAATGTCATTTGAAGGCAAACTGATTTTTCAACTGGTAGCTTAATGATACAAAAACTGAGACATCTATACATGTGTGCTATCTGTTACTCCCAGATCTATAAGCCTAAGGCAAAGACCAGAGACAGTGTAGAATACCAAGAGAGCCTCCGTACACTAGGGATGGGGCAGGGTGGGGCGCATTAAGCATCTTGAAAAAAATTAAAAAGCAGAACCTTTGTTTCTACTTCTCACCCAGGGATGAGAGGCAGCTTCATGAGAGGACCTAAGAACGTTGTTCAAATAAGAAAGCTGGAAGGAAGCACAGAGAGGATCCCAAAGATGCAACCAGGGAACAAAGAGCAGAGGATGAAAGGTCAGGACATTTCTGCCCTTGGGCCAAGATGGGAACCTACAATGAGAAAGCGCTGGCTTTGCTCAGTACATCTGTATGAATGCAGTGTTGCAAATACAGGAAGGAGAATCTTTAACAAGCGACAAATTACGACTGAAAACAGATGTAAGTAACTAGATGGAGACTAGTGCTGTAGACAGTATATGTCATTTAGCCTGTATACATCCTGAAACAAGCTTGTGTGTAAGTCCCTTTAAAAAAAATAAAATCAATTTAATTAACATTTAGCATATTACTAGTTTCAGGGATAGAATTCAGTGATTTGTCAGTTACATATAACACCCAGAGCTCATTCCAATAGGTGTCCTCCTTAAAGCCCACCACCAGTACCTCATCTCCTCACCCACCTCCCCTCCAGCACCCTCAGTTTGTTTCCTATAGTCTCCCTCTATGATTTCACCTTATTTTATTTTTCTTTCCCTTCCCCTATGTTCATCTGTTTTGCTTCTCAAAGTCCACATGTGAGTGAAATCATATGATAATTGTCTTTTTCTGACTGACTTATGTCACTTAGCATAATACCCTCTAGTTCATCCCTGTAAGTCCTGATATACTAATACAAGAGGGAAAAAAAACCTCACCCAACTACGTGTGTGTGTGTGTGTGTGTGTGTGTGTGTGTGTGTGTAACTGAAATATGCCACTTTGAATATGTATTTATGTGTAGTAAGAATGCATTCATGGGGCGCCTGGGTGGCTCAGTTGGTTAAGCGACTGCTTTCGGCTCAGGTCATGATCCTGGAGAATGGAAATCGAGCACCACATTGGGCTCCCTGCTTCTCCCTCTCTCAGTCCCTCTGCTTGTGTTCCCTTTCTATCTGTGTTTCTCTCTGTCAAATAAATAAATAAAATCTTTTTTAAAAAGAACGCATTTATTTGCAAATATGCAATAGTAGATATGTGTCATTACAGATTATGGAAATAAGTCTTTCTTTTCTCTTTCATCTTTTAAAGATAAACTCAAATTTTAACTGAAAAGTTATTCTCTGCCCTCTCTGGGTTGTACAGCAATCCTCCATGCCTCTTTTGTAGTGATTACCATGCTGTATTTTAATTATTTGTTACAGGTCTTTCTCTCTCAATAAAGTGTTATTGTTTAAGAGGAAGAAGTGCTTAAGAGGATGATGGATCTGGTCTTCAGGACCTAGTAAAGCACCTGCCTCAGTAAGCAGGGAATAAATAGCGAGTGAATAAATGAATGAATGAGTATATTTTGTTCTTCAGAAACCTAGAAATTACAGAGAAGTTTTATTTGGAAAGGCTGCCATGCATAGGAAAAATTGTATCCATTAACACAAAGTTTGATGAATTGTCAACAGCATAGCCTTAGAATCTGTAGAGGAGTGGGTCCATACAAAATGTCCCTGTGAAGCAGCAGGTGATTTAAATACAACATTAATGAAATGTGCAGATAATTCTATACAAGAAAAAAATAAATAAACAGGTGAGGTGACTGAATTGCTGAATGATAAGCTTGGGAAGATTGGCAGATATAATGAAATGAGATTTAACATGAATACTGCAGGATAATTTACCTAGGGAAACATCATCGGCAGCTGAGATGTAAAATGGAAACCCATTCTCCCTTTGGAAATAAATAATGTTTAAAAATACTACGGTTATAGTGGATAATAACTTGTATATGAGCTCACTTTGTAATGCTGTTGCTAAACAGTCAATTGCCTTCCCAGGAGGCTGAACTTAATGGATCATTTCAAACACACACACACACACACACACACACACACACACACACACACACACAGGAGAGAAAGTACCTTCGGAAGCTTTGGGAATCACCTTCTTTCTACTGTCTGTAACTGGAGAGCTTTCAATAGAGAAAGGACACTTTAGAGTTTAAGGAAATAGCAATAAATCTCATGAAATGAATCAGAGTCCATTTAATTTGGAAAACCTTGAAAGGGCTCAGAAAGAAGGTCATTCCGCCTCGCCCAGTGCAATCAAGCTTCTGGCTGCCAGACAACAGTAAGAAGAATTATTGTTAGTATATATTGCGCCAGATCCTACAAACCACCATAAAAGCATTATCGCACTTAACTCACCACAGATCCTGTCATTGCCATCTGACCCTGCATCCATTTTACAGATAAGAAACTGAGGCTTGCAGACTTTAGAGAAATTGAATATGATCTCCCAGCAATGAAGAGCCTACAGCAGCAGTGTGGTACTCTGGGTACTCTGGCCTCTCAGAAGCCAAGACTGCGTTCTTGTCCATGCTGCTGTATTTTCAGTTATATGTTGGTTTCCATGATCTTCCATCAACTGAGGAGTCCATTTCCTTTTTCTTTACCCTAGTCTCTTTCAGCTCCTTAACTATTACTTTCCCTTGAATACAGAACTTCCTGACAAATTACATCAAATCCCATCTATACACCTTTGCTCTGAGGCACCTAGTCTGAAAAACTCTCTCTACCCAACCGACTCTTCCAATTAGGACCCAGCCCTCTCAGGAAACATTAAAACATCGCACCCTGTTTCTGAAACTATCTTCAATTGTTCTGCACATGTTTGCATTTACTTCAGCCCAGCGACACTGACCTTCATGGTCTTTAATCCCCTCATAGCCCAGCACACTTCTAGGCAAAGAGGTCACATTCATCAATTCAGTTTGGCTGTTCAAAGAAAGAATTAGGGAAATAGGGAAGATTTGTAAATACCTCCAATGTTTGGCATTCAAAATTAATGGTGCTATTCACAAGAAAGAAACTGTGCAGTTTAAAAGTTTGCTTTTCAAACTGATTCAAATGTGAACCATAAAAATAAACTTTTCAGGAAAAAAGTATTAGATCCACTAAGCCCAGCTTTAAGAAAATGTATGGACATTTGATGCTCAGGAATTATCCCCTTAAACTTCTCAGCAAGAGCAGTGAGAGAGCAATGTTCTGACAGACAAGAATCCCAGGTTATCTAAGTTGTCCATCTGTTTCTGGTTTGGGGTGTTATGCTGAAAAATTAATTCTGACTTCCATTTTGGGGATGAGATACATCGGATTTCAAGAAGGGCATGAGGACTGGATAAATCAAAATGTAATGACCCCCAGCTGTGAATGTATACCTACTTGGACAATAGCCTGTTCCTGGAAATAATCCAAGAACCTAAAAATCAGCTGAATCTTGGTGCTTTCTACCATTGTAACCCCATAGAAAGAAAAATGATGATGAAGCCATCAGCTATCCTATACCACACACATTCTACTGCCATTGAAAAATGTCCCACATCTGTGTCTTAATGCTGGCATCTGCTTCAAATTACCCTCAGATGGGCTCTACAGCTCTTGCCTAATTGGACACTATCAAAATGATATGGCTGTTATTGCTTAGCTTCTAGTGGCCCTTTATGCAGCAGTCTGGGTTTCTAATGAATCCTCATCTTCATGTGCAAGAGCCTTGCTTTTATCAGATATTCTAAAAGTAGCATATTTCAGTAACTTGCTCAAAATATCTATATATCAAATTATTAGTTCTTACCGAAATGTCTTATCTTACATGAAGTTTGAAAACCCATTGTCTAGAAGCAGTTGGGAACAAAACTAATAAGAATTAAGCCCAGTCAGACTTTGAAGAATCAGAGTTTCAGAGACAATAGAAGCCTTTTTTTAATCCATGATGAGACTGAGGATCAAGCAGGTAAAGCAGTTCCTTCAAGGTCAAATGTTGAACTCGTGGCAGAATCAAGACTAGAACGCAGGTTTTCTTCCAATATAGGAAATGTTCTAATCTCTAGCATTGCCATCCCTCAGTCATTACTATCAGTTAGGATGCACCTTACAGCCAGCACAGCAACACCAACGGGAAGTTGAGTCCATGCACTACCTCTCCTTTCTTCTTGAAACAATATCAAGATGGAAGGTATCTGTGTACTTTGGTATCACAGAAAAAAAGAGTCAAGTTCCGTAGAAAAATTATAGAGATGGAAGCATGAACACCAAAAGCAAGGTGTATCTTAAATGTTATACATGGGAAGTCCAAGGGTGAGTTGGCAAACCGCAGTATTTTTATAAGATGGGCTTCACCAAGATGACGGCAAAGTATGAACCATTAGGACAGTGTTTCAGTATCGTTGATGCCTCACCTTGAAAGTCAAGAAGATATTGCCACGGCATAATTTTTTTTTTAAGATTTTTATCCATTTATTTGACAGAGACAGAGAGAGCAGGAACACAAGCAGGGGAAGTGGGAGAGAGAGAAGCAGGCTTCCCACTGAGCAGGCCCAAGGCAGGGTTCGATCCGAAAGCAGACGCCCAACGAGTGAGCCACCCAGGTGCCCCTTACCAAGGTATAATTAATTCAAATTTCTTTCACTATGAAAAATATGAGAGACTATACTTTATAGCAAATCCATTTCAGTGGTGTTCTGACATTTTAGAGTACACACAATGAAATAATATCTCTATGGATATTTCTTAAAATGTGTAACTATAGGTTATGAATAATATAAGTATATTTTATAATAAAGTTAATTATCTACTTTCATGTATTAAATATAGTCCTAAATTTCATACCTTGGTAAATAACATTACCATCGACTCAAGTTCCCAAGTGAGAATCTTAAATCATCTTCACCTTGTCCCGATGCACTCAATTCCTCAGTCTTGCTTCAAATCTTATTGACTCTGCCTTTGATCTACTTTTGCCCCACTCATCTGCCCACTGCCTCTGCTTTAATTCAATGTCATTTTATCAAAAGATTGAACAATTAATCAAAAAAGTGCTCTAATAAATCGCCTTGCCTTCACTCTATTTTCGCCAAGTCCCAGTTTATCTTGCTCTTGGCATCTGTAACATATTTCCATGTACAAAGATACTTGTATAATGCCCCTGCTTCAGAACCTTCAATAACCTCGTTCTACTCAGACTAAAAGTCAAAATCCTTTGCATGACCGTCCTTGCATGACCATCAAATTCTGGCCACAACTAACCAGGCACTGCACATTCTCTGCAGTACTTTGACATTACTTTTATCTTTGCTAATCATTTCCCTACTAATTCCAATGAGTTTCTCTTCTCCACCTGATGAACTTTTATGCATTTTGATGATTTGGCTCAAATACCCACTCTTCTGTGAAGTCTTCCTGAATCTCTAATACATAAAAATTCATCCTTTAATTTTCTCTATTATTCTACATGTATAACTACTATCACTCTTGTCACATCGCATTGTTTCATTTAATGTATTTTTCTCATTTATTTTTCAGAATTCCTGGCAGGCAGTAACTAGGTCTACTCTTAGGCCCAGTGTGTAGCACAGGATAGGTGCTTACATTTTTAAGTAATTAATGAATTTTTCTGCTTAACATTTTATTTTCAATGGTCACTGTGATTGGTTATGATTTTTCCTTCACAAAATGTTCTTTACATATCACAGTAGAAACTGTCAGGAGACTAAGAACAAAGAAATGTCACTGGGCTTAGCAACCACAGTGGTTACCGAAAACATTTGAGAGAATAACTCCAGTAGGATTGAAAAAAAAAAAAAAAAAAACCTCAGAGGTTTGAGTAATAAAAATGAATACAGCAATAACTAACATTTTTAGGATTTTGTGAGACTATTCTCGTGCTTTACATACATTATTACATAAACTTGTAAGGAAGAGAGCCGCTGTCGGTAGTAATGGCTTTATGTACTATATGTATGTCAGAAATGATCAGACCTTCCTGTTAAATAGGTGGTAAATTACATCTCTCAATAAAGTTGCTAAAAACCATCTCTGAAGTACTTGCCCACGTGGTCTCCATTTGGCAGATAAGAGTATTGAGGCGTAGAGAGACTAAGGAAAGTGCCCAAGTTCACATGGTCAGTCGGTTGTAGCTGAGCCGCGAACTTAACTGCTGTCTCTAGAATCTGTGCTGGGCTGCTTTCTACTTTGCCGTAACAAAAAACTGTCCCATACTCTGCAAGTCCTGTTGTGGAAGAAGGAGATGGATGCATAGAAAGGGGGCTGGAGAAACTCACCAGGTTGAAGCAAAGATTAGGTTCATAACTATTTGAGGTCAGAGATAGGAAGGGAATTCCCAGAATGAAACTGACAGAACAAACCTTCACATTTAAATGTTTTATTTTACATTATTTTTACATCTAACCTCCAAATTACAACTTTAAGATATAGTATTATCAACCCTAAGCAGTAAAGACTCTAATACCATCCATGCCTCAAGTAACATGTCCCTTGGGTCAACAGCAGAAAAAAATAAAGAGAAGCCCAGAGTAAGAAAGGGCAGGATGATTAAGTGGGGTGTCTCCATCTAACTTCCTATGATCAGGAGCTAAAGACGCCCCAGCTGAAAGTGGAATCTGCCTTCCAGGGATAGGGTCACATTTGAGAATGAACCATGAGAAATTCTTCTTTATATTGATCCAACAAGATTAATAGTGTAGGTAAAGATCGACTGTCCTTTGGTCTTCACTTTCTGAGAAAAAAGAAATGAGGTCGAACTGTTTTTATGTGATCAAACTGATTTTATGAAGGACGGTGGAATCAGTCTTATATGGAAGCAGGCCCCTAAACAGCATACAAGGTATGCTTAAAAAATCATTAGATTGTACACAGATATAGTATGGGTGATTTTATTAATCAAGTTTTTTAATCCTTTTATGAATGAACTCTTGAAAGCCAAATTTTCAAAGAATTAAAGGAAAATCCAATTGCACAATCTTAGGCATTTAAACTGTTTTGCCTTTCAGATAACTACCAAAGGCCTAGCAATGAATAAGGAATAGATGGAAAATTCAAAACATTTCTGCTTGCCTAAGGGGTATACTCTTCTCACTTTCAATTTTAAGTTTTCTACTGCCTTAATACCTACAGTTTTGTGAATTAAATAAGTTGGAAATCATTCCAAAGTTAACTTCTAATAAGAATCTACCATGTCATGTTTAGCTTATAGTGTATATAAAGAGTAAAATATATAAAATAAATATATCGAGAGCAATATAGACTGTGGAAAGAATGAGATAATGTAATCACCTCAAATATCTAAGTGGGAGACTGAAATTATATATCACAGGATACATGAAATACTGAACATCTTTCTTGTTCTTAAAGCCTCAGGATATCCCCTCAATATTTATGAGCTCAAGAATAGTGGTTATTGCAATATGCCATTCTCTCCCATGCAGAGTAATTGCTGGCATTAATCATTATTACAAAATTTATGCAATTATATTTTTATTTTTCTACATTATGTATGTGTGTATTTTAAAAATATGATTACATACTCACTATATATTCCATTTCAGCAATAGTGGAAAATTTGCTTCTTGCAAAGTAATAGAAAAGTAGAATAAAACATTTCCAAAGTTGTTAACAGAACCCCACATTCTACTATTTGAGCATATCTAAGTGTTATTAAGTTTCATAAGGTTGCTGAATGATTTAATGAGGAAATTAATTTTGATATTTTCCTTCTTCACATTTGTTACCATGTATAAACTATAGTTACTGTATTAATAAGTATGTTTAAATAAGTATATTATTATTTTCAGTACACATGCTATTAAACAGAATTATTTGCTCTGAGTGTAATTCTATGTGCCCTCATATTACTATCATCCACACTATTACTTAAAATCGGTACTGGTTAAGGGGCACCTGGTTGGCTTAGTTGGCTAAGCCTCAGACTCTTAGTTTCAGCTCAGATCATGATCTCATGGTCCTAAGATCCAACCCCATGTTGGGCCTCATGCTCAGTAGGGAGTCTCCTTGAGGATTCTCCTGGAGTCCCTCTGCTCCTCCCCCCACTCATGTGTATGCACTCTCTCTCTAAAACAAATAAATCTTAAAAAAAAAAAAAAAAAAAAGGTACTGGGGCACCTGGGTGGCTCAGTTGGTTAAGCAACTGCCTTCGGCTCAGGTCATGATCCTGGAGACCCGGGATCGAGCCCCACATCGGGCTCTCTGCTTGGCAGGAAGCCTGCTTCTACCTCTCAGTCCCCCTGCTTGTGTTTCCTCTCTCGCTGTGTTTCTCTCTGTCAAATAAATAAAATCTTTAAAAAAAAAAATAGGTACTAATCAAGTTAATCACATTGATTTTCAACATTGGGGTTTTAACTGCATTTGTGCTGAGAAACACAGTGAATGGAGTTGATATTTCCTAAAACATATATTTCAAAAGGGATGCCTAACACAATTCTGAATTGGCATGGTGGTGTGTCTTCTATATACTCCTCTATTTTTAATGTCCATTAAAGAAACTGCATTTTCATATGATTCATACTCTTAAACATTGCATTACAAATTACAGGATTCACTTCACTTTCTTTTTATTTTTTATTGGAGAGAGTGAGAGGGAGGGTCAGAGAGAGATGGGGAGAAAGAGAAGCTCTAGCAGGCTCCATGCCCAGTGCGGAGCCCCACATAGGGCTCGATCTCACAACTCTGAGATCATGACCTGAGCTGAAATCAAGAGTCAGAGGTTCAACAGATCTAGCCACCCAGCAGCCCCAAGATTCACTTTGTTTCTTGAAATAAAAGCCAGATAGAGCACAGTATGACTTTTTGGTGAATCATCTCCCGCCTCACCCCTTCCCCACAGGACTTTCAGTGTTCTCTTAGTGGTAAGAGCTCCTTCATCAGAGACCACCTGTGCCCTCTCCCTCTCCCATCACCATTCCTTCCTCCCCCTCCCATGTGCAGTCTCTAATCATAGTAATGAAACCTCAGGCCCTTTATTCTATTTTTGCTGTCACTTCTCTCTTCTGGAATCTGTCCCTTTGCAATACTCCTCTAACAGGGTTCTCTGTCCAGCGTTTCTCCAATTCCAGTAATCCACTGTCCAATCAATCTTAACAAAGCACAGTTCCAACGAGCTCAACAAAAGCAAAAACTCTCCCTATTGTTGTTCTTCACATTTAATGAATACAAAGAGTAGAAATACTATGACCACAATCTCTTACCAAAGATAGAGAATTTAAAAGAAGGACATAGAAGACCACTATATTTTTTTAAATGAAAAACAACTCATAAATCTTTTGTGTATATGTGATGAAAACTCATTTTTAAGAATTTGTTGGAAGTTTTGTCTTTGGTTAAAGAAATAACACAGAATGTTCTAGTATATTTATCTACACATACACACACGTGCATAATGCACATATCCAATTATATATAAAACATTAATTTCATATTTAAAATAATAAACTGATTTAGAGACTAAAAATTTCTATTAAGCAGTTCTTTGTTTAAACATGCAATCAAAATTGCAGTGACATACTATTTAGAAAACAACGGTATTGTTTTTGTGCTTGGGTGGCTCAGTCAGTTAAATATTCAACTCTTGGTTTCGGCTCAGGTCATGATCTCGTGAGTTATGGGAGCCAGATTCCTCAGCAGGGAGTCTGCTTGAAGATTCTCTCCCTTTACCCCTCCCTCAAATCTCTATCTCTCAAAAAAATAAATAAGGTTTTAAAAAACAACAGTATTAGATCGTTGTACTTAAGAAAATTTGTATGTGAACATTTTACTCAGAACTCTCTTTGTAAACTCTTTCTACATATACATATCTATATCTAAGTATATATAAACACATATCTTCAAAATCAAACAAAAAAAAGTAAAGAGTAGAAGCTATGGAAACTGTATGAACATTATTCTAGCTGACCAGATCACTGCAGATTGATCCCAAACTATGGCCAATGAGTTAAGAATAAAGTGAATAGATTTCAGATATGTACCTTAGAGGTAGTGCTGATAGGATACAGTAATGAATTGAAGTAGGAGGTAAGAGAGATAAGTGTAAAACTTTACTCTTAGATTTACAGCATGAAAAACAACATGGATAGAAATGCTGTTTGTTGGGGTGCCTGAGTGGCTCAGTTGTTAAGCATCTGCCTTTGGCTCAGGTCATGATCCCGAAGTCCCAGGATCGAGCCCCACATTGGGCTCCCTGCTTAGTGGGAAGCCTGCTTCTCCCTCTCTCACTCTCCCTGCTTATGTTCCCTCTCTAGCTGTGTTTCTCTCTGTCAAGTAAATAAATAAAATCTCTAAAAAAAAGGGGGGGGCTGTCTATTGAGATAAAAAAAAAACCAGAAAAGTGCTGAAGAAGAAAAGCAAAGCTGGGGGCATCTCATTACCTGACTTCAGGCTTTATTACAAAGCTGTGATTACCAAGACAGCATGGTCCTGACACAAAAACAGAGAAATAGACCAATGGAACAGAGTGGAGAGCCCACATATGGACCCACAAATCTATGGTCAAATCATCTTTGACAAAGCAGGAAAAAATATCCAGTGGAGAAAGGACAGTCTCTTCAATAAATGGTGCTGGGAAAATTGGACAGCTACACATAGAAGAATGAAACTAGACCATTCCCTTACACCACACACAAAGGCAAACTCGAAATGGATGAAAGACCTCAACGTGAGGCAGGAATCCATCAAAATCCCGGAAGAGAACACAGGCAGTAACCTCTTTGACATCAGCCACAGCAACTTCTTTCAAGACACGTCTCCAAAGGCAAAGGAGACAAAAGCGAAAATGAACTTCTGGGACTTCATCAAAATAAAAAGTTTCTGTACAACAAAGGAAACAATCAACAAAACAAAGAGGCAACCCACAGAGTGGGAGAAGATATTTGTAAATGACACTACAGACAAAGGGCTGGTATCCAAGATCTATAAAGAACTACTCAAACTCAACACCCAAAAAGAAGATGAACACATCAAAAAATGGGCAAGAGACATGAAGAGGCACTTCTCCATAGAAGATATACAAATGGCTAACAGACAGATGAAAAAATGTTCAGCGTCACCAGCTATCAGGGAAATTCAAATCAAAACCACTCTAAGGTACCACCTTACACCAGTCAGAATGGCCAAAATTAACAAGTCAGGAAACAACAAGTGTTGGAGAGGCTGCGGAGAAAGGGGAACCCTCTTACACTGTTGGTGGGAATGTAAACTGGTGCAGCCGCTTTGGAAAACAGTGTGGAGATTCCTTAAAAAATTAAAGATAGAGCTACCCTATGACCCTGCAATTGCACTACTGG
>PITA01001737.1:0-183800 GCA_004023965.1 Spilogale gracilis
TCTGGGACTTCATCAAAATAAAAAGCTTCTGTACAGCAAAGGAAACAGTCAACAAAACAAAGAGGCAACCCACAGAATGGGAGAAGATATTTGCAAATGACACTACAGACAAAGGGCTGGTATCCAAGATCTATAAAGAACTACTCAAACTCAACACCCAAAAAGAAGATGAACGCATCAAAAAATGGGCAAGAGACATAAAAACCAGATTCTTAAATAGAGAGCGAACTAGTGGTTGCCGGAGGGGAGGTGGGTGTGAGGTTGGGTGGAGTAATGAAGGGGATTAAGAGTGCCCTTATCGTGATAAGCACTGAGCAATGTATGGGATTGTTTAATGATTATACTATGTACCTGAAACTAATGTACCACTGCTGTTAATTATACTTCAATAAAAAAACAAAAAAATGTAGAATTAATATAGATATTATTGCTTAAGTAAAAATTACCTGATGTTAATTTAGCAAGCCAGGGTGGAGCAAAATTTTCTCTCTCCCTAAAATATGGACAGGATTTAGTGACTCACTCTAAAAATTGTATGAAAAGGGAAAAAAATAGTAACTTTCCTCTGGGATAACTTGGAACAAGTACCTTAACTAAGTGATCGAAGTTAACAACATCAGTCACAGTGGGTGGACATCAGATATTCTGATATGATGTGATGACAAGTATATTTGACTTCTCTGGCATTCTTCCCCAAAAGCCATAATCCCAGTCCAGTCATGAGAAAAACACCAAATAAACCCCCAAATATGGAAAGTTTTATAGGATATTTTTCCTGTACTCTCTGAAACTGTCAAAGTCATGAAAATAAAATACTGAGAAACTTACAGAAGAAACAAATGAGACAAATACAATCAAGACACAACATAGTATCCAGTATGGGATCCAGAAACAAAAGAAGGGCATTGGTAGAAAACTTGATGAAATCCAAATACACTATACTTTATTTTGCTTAATGGTAAACAAGAGTAATGTGCTAATGATAATTTCTTAGTTTGACAAATGGACCATGGTTATCCATTAATGGAAACTAAATAATGTATATATGGAAACTCTCTGTACTATCTTTGTAATTTTCTTATACATGTAAGTTTATTCAAAACTAAACGTGTGTGTGTGTGTGTGTGTGTGTGTGTGTACTCCACCCCCAGAAGATAGAGTATCTCCAGATACTATTTAAACTCATATACATGTAAAGTAGCTTCAAAACTGCTAAACTATATAATCTGTGAGAAATGAGTTTATTAGACTACCGTGTTTTTGCACAGTTCTTTTTTGTTGTTAATCTTAATTTTTCCAGTCAAAATGCGTTTTCCAACAGTACTTGGGTCAGCTCCATTTTGACTCCATGCTGTGCAGTAAAGTTATGCTATACATTTGTAATACAGTTAAATTCACTTTTCACATCTTGTATTCCATCACTAGATCTCTCGACATTCTGGTTGATTCCTTTTTATTCTTTTTAAATTTTCATACATTAAATTTCCTGCTTTGTATACTGCATTTCCTGAATTTGGAAAATTGCATAGAATGATGTATCCAGCACCCCAGTATCATATAGAACATTTCTATCACCCTAAAACATCCTCCGTATAGCCCTTTTGTCCTCAGACCACATCCCATGCCTCCAAACTCTACCACTGATCTTCTTCTATTCCTATGGATTTCTGGAATGTTATTTGAATGTTATATGAATGTTACATGAATGGAGCATTACAATCAGTAGCCTTTTATATTCTGGTTTCTTGCCCTGGGCAAAATGTATTTAGATTCAAACATGCTTTTATATTTTTCAATATATTTTTCTTTTTTATTATTAAAGTATAGCTGACATACAATGTTATATTAGTCTCAGGTATACACCATAGTGATTTGACAATTCTGTGAATTTCTCAATGCTTACCAAATTAAGTGTAGTCAACATCTGTCCCCACATAATGTTATAACAATATTATTCATTATATTCTCTATGCTATACTTTTCATCTCCTTGACTTATTACTAGAAGTCTGTATCTCTCAATCCATTTCACCTGTTGTGTCCATCCCTCCATTCCCCATCTTCTGGCAACTACTAGTTTGTTTTCTATTTAGTTTGTTCTGTTTTTTTCTTATTTGTCTGCTAATTAGTTTTGTGTTTCTTAGATTCCACACATGAGAATTATATGGTATTTGTCTTTCTTGGTTTGACCTATTTCATTTAGTATCATACCCTCGAGGTCCAGGCATGTTGTCAGAAATGGCAGGATTTCATTATTTTATGTAGCTGACTAATATTGTGGATATATACCACATTGTGTATATATATTACCTCTTATTTATCCATTCATCTATTGATGGATGCTTGCGGGACTCCCCTATCTTGGCTATTATAAATAATACTTCAATAAACATAGGGATGCACATTGCTTTTCAAATGAGTGTTTTTGTATTCTTTGGGTAAATACCCTGTAATGGAATTACTGGATCATATGGTACTTCTATTTTTACTTGTTTTGAGGAATCTCCATACTGTTTTCCATAGTGGCTGTACCAATTTACATTTCCTCCAACATTCACTTTGGGTTCCCTTTTCTCCATACCCTCACCAACACTTGTTATTTCTTCTCTTTTTACTAATAGACACTTTGACTGGTATGAGATGGTATTTCAATGTGGTTTTGATTTTCATTTTCCTGATGATGAGTTATCTTGAACACCTTTTCACCTGTTTGTTTGATACCTGTACATCTTTGGGGAAAATAACTATAACTATTCAGGTTCTCTGCCCTTTTTTTTTTTTTTTTTAAGATTTGCTTATTTATTTATTTATTTATTTATTTATTTATTTATTTACTTATTTATTTATTTATTTGACAGAGAGAGAGAGAGACAGCAAGAGAGGGAACACAAGCAGGAGGAGTGGGAGAAGCAGGCTTCCCACCAAGCAGGGAGCCCGACATGGGGCTTGATCCCAGGACTCTGGGATCATGACATTAGCCGAAGGCAGACACTTAATAACTGAATCACCCAGGCACCCCTCTCTCCCTAGTTTTAATTGAATTTTGTTTTGGTTTTGAGTCGTACATTTTTTTAATATATTTTGAATATTAACTCCTTATTGAATATATAATTTGCAAATATATTCTCTCATTCGAGTTTGCCCTTTTGTTTTGTTGATGGTTTCCCTCATGGTGCAAAAGCTTTTTAGTTTGATGGAACCCTGTTTATTTTTGCCTTTGTTTCCTAATATATTTTTTTGTTGTTGTTGAATATATATTCCATTGTAAAGAAATATCAGTTTGTTTCTCCATTCTCCTGTAATGGACATTTTAGTTGCTTCCAATTTTTAGCAATACCAAATAAAGCTGCTACAAGCATTCACAAACACCTGCTTGTGTGAACATGAGTTTTCAATTTATTTGAATAAACATCTCAGGAAGGGATAGATGGGTCTATTATGAACAGTATAAAATTTTCCAAACTTTGTTTCAAAGTATATTTTATGTGGTATTTCCACCAGCAATAGAGTTCTTTTTGCTCTGCATTTGTTATTTAAAAATTATATTCAACACCAAGATTCTGCCATATTCATCTCTCTAATTCAAGAACTGAGCACCGTGTTATTTGCTAATAATACTAAGAATATTGCTAATATTAGTGATAATGTAACTAATTACTATGTAACTCTGATATGGATATTGCTGCTGTTTATTAATTACCTTTCACGTATGTACTTTCTGAAAGTTTTATAAAAAGGTGGGGAAGAGAGAATGTTGACACAACATGAACTGCTTTAAAATATTAATATTCCAGATGCCTGGTTGGCTTAGTCAGTTGAGCATCCGACTTGGGCTCAGGTCATAATCTCATGGTCCTGGGATCGAGCCCTAAGTCCAGCTTCCCACTCAACAGAGAGGCTCTCCCTCTGCCTTTCCCCCTACTAATGCTCTCTCTCTCTCTCCCTCCCTCTCTGTGAAATAAACAAATAAAATCTTTAAAAAATAAATTTAATCTTCCTTTTGAGTTCATCTTCACATTTGTATTTTTCTGCTTGTTTGACACACAGAATCCAAGTTAACCTTATAAAGAACTATAAATTTAGATTACTGACATTTACACAAAAGTTAAAAAATATTCTAGATTCAGGAATCTATGATATGCTGGCAGGTGACACTTCAATTAGCATAGTCCACATTCCATTAAACCTAGAAGTCATCCCTTAGAAATGTAACTGCCCCATTATTTGATTTTATAATAGATGTTCTAGTAATCATCATGTAGATAACAGAATATCTATAATAAAATAAATTTGCAAGTGGTCTTATGAAGAAATATATGATATATACAGAAAAATACAATGATATCCGAAATAGGAGAAAATTGTATTTTGGAAAATACATATCTGGAAAAATATCTTAAAGGTTAACCTACAATAAAAACTACTGTCATACTCCAGTTACCTTCATCGACATGTCCTCAGATACATAGAGAAGGCATGATGCATTTTCAGCATATAATATATTCATTCCTAGGTGCTGTGGAACATCTGCTCTTTTTTTTTTTCTTTTAAAGACTTTATTTATTTGACACAGAGAGAGAGATCACAAATAGGCAGAGAGGCAGGCAGAAAGAGAGGGAGGAAACAGGTTCCCCACTGAGCAGAAAGCCCAATGCCAGCGCTGGCCTTGATCCCAGGACCCTGAGATCAGTTCCTGAGCCAAAGGCAAAGGCCTAACCCACTGAGCCACCCAGGCACCCAGGACATCTGCTCTTTACTTGAGGTTTGATACTTCTGCTTTAAGTTAGCTGCTGAACATGCAGTTCCTTGGTACTTCATTAACTTCAACTAGATTTTTGTTGAGTTGTAGAAGATTATCATAATTAGAGGTTACAAATAACACCAGTGATCAAGTTATACTCTAGACACTCAAACCTCTCTTTTTTCTAGAGTTTTTGCCACTCATTTCCCCGTCTACTGGGAATCAATTACCACTCAGTCTCAAGAACTATTTGGAAAGACTTCTGTGTTCCACTTGAATAAACATTCTTATGATAAATGTAGCAAAAAAAAGAAAAAAGCAATCCCATTATATGTAAAATATAATATATATATTTTACAGCTTCCCACTATATTTCCTTTCCAGACAACTTTCCTAGAATACTCTAGAGTTTATGGAGAAAAGTTATGCAGAGAAACACGACATTGTGTAAATCTAGCTAATCCTCTAATTTATTTATTTATTTAAAAATTACAATTCTGGGAGTAAACTGAGTTAGGGGTTGACCAAAACACAAGGCCTTTGTGCCCTTTTTAGTCTGTACTATCTCCCAGAAAAAGAAGTCAATAGGCAATTTCATTCTAATTTATTTCTCTGCTTCCAGTTGTACCCTGATATAGTTTCCAACATTTCACATTAATTCAAATGTATTTTTTCCAAGATAATAAATTTGAATGAAAAAAAAGCTAGGTAGTACCATAGTAGCATGCCAGGTCACAATTAAAATAATTTCCAGTCAACCATGAATATGATTACCATGAATTCATTATAGAACTTCTGAACAGTGTCCATAGTAAAGCCTGTGGGCACATATAAATCTTTTCCTCATATACTCTCTGAATTTAAGAAGCTGATTTTAAAAATAAATAGCTTCTAAAATTTTTAATTCTTAAACACTTTCCATCAATATTATAGACTGCTGGCTACAAATCCTGGGCTCATTACATTATAATGTAGGGCCAAGCTCTATTTTCTATAAATGTTTCCATGCATGTTTGCTTTTAGCAAGTTCAGCTACTGCTAAACTTTCAGTTACTGCTTTATATGTTTTTCCATTATGTTCTTGTTAGTGCAGTCTTGACATGAACATAGAATATGTTGTATATTTAATAAACATAGATGGGGAGTACATAATCAGGAGTCAAGCTATACAACTTTAGTTCCAAATGCAGAAAGTTTAAGGTAAATGTATACAATTCTCAAGTTGAAAGAAAGAAATGAAGATTATCTTTATGTAAATCTAGAATTATTCATGGATTCCCAATTAACAAATGGGTTGTATTTCTAAAGATTTGTTTTAATGTTTCTTTTTGGGAAGAGATTAGTGTTTCCATTAAAATGCAGTAATAATTATACTGGTTGGTTTCCAAGGCTATATTTAAACTGTGTCACAATAAATTAGTAGGGTTTTTTTTGGTCAGGAATAACATTCTGTCATTTGATTATTGTAGCCCTATTTGGGTAATAAGGCTTTAAAAATATACAGCTCTCTTCTCATCTCTCTTCTGCCTAACATTCTGTGTCCCATTGTTTCAACCCCTGACCATTATGTAAAATCAGAATTTTTAATTCCTGTGATACAGAACATTCCTGTAGACAATAACTGGAGAATCTACTGGTTGATCTTGACTGACTTGGGGACTTCAAGATAAGATGATTTTACCTTCCTTTTAATGCTTATATTGAAAATCCTAATTTCTGCTTTTAAATAAATTTTACCTTGAGGGTAACAATAGTCTGCACAATGAAGTAAGGACTGACAAATGCTTTCAGAGAAGAAGGCAATAATTTTGCTGTGAAGTAATGCTGCAATAATTGTTAATAATAGCTATGCCACAAAGATATCATCACTGATAAGGATAAATAGATGCATAAATAGTTATTGGTATAAAATGTATGTTAATTTGCAGTGATAATGTAGGATAAATACTTTTGACTGGGGCGCCTGGGTGGCTCAGCTGGTTAAGCAACTGCCTTCAGCTCAGGTCATGATCCCAGAGACCTGGGATCGAGTCCCACATCGGGCTCCCTGCTCGGCGGGAAGCCTGCTTCTCCCTCTCTCACTCCCCCTGGTTGTGTTCCCTCTCTGGCTGTGTTTCTCTCTGTCAAATAAATAAAAATCTTAAAAAAAAATAAAAATAAATAAATAAATACTTTTGACCATTCTATACCTATAATGAAGTGTTGTCAACTCATTGAATAGAGTTAATCCAAACAAATCATAGGAAGCTTATCAAATGTTTAATTTTAGTGATAGCATGATTGTTTTGAAGAACAAAATAACACTGTAACAGGAGGTAGAGGGTACTAAATATAAAGTGATGGCACAGAATGCTAAAATTCTGTATCCTCCTGGGTGCTGCTCTCAATTAAAATTTTGATTTGAGTTTTTAATGTAATAGCCTGACTAGACAGATATAGGTATACAATTTCCTCTGTAACTCACATTTTCAAGATATTATTAATGAATACTTTAAAAATGCATGTATTTTACAGTTTAACCTCAAAATACAATCTGGACATTAACATTGATATACAATATCAGTGAAGGTATTTTAAGTACATGCTTACATATGAATTAAGATATACTACACAATTTTTAAAATGCTTAAAAGGAGTGTAGATCAGTCCAAACAAAACTGAAAATAAAACATTTTAATATTTCCCTTTTTTCCTTTTCCTTCTTCACCCTTGGCTTCAGGCATTTACCAATGCGTTCATGCTCTCTCTCTCCCACTAAAAATTATTTTCTAAGAAAAACTTCTTGGAGTATGCGATGTCTAAGCAAAAACCACAAACTGTGAAGTGGAAGTGAGCCAGGTACAGATGGTGAGAAGGCATTTAAACCTAAGGAGCAGCATGAGCAAAAGCCTGAGATGAGAAAGCATGACCTAATCAAGAAAATGCCAGTAGTGAACCTGTCACAACCTTCAAAAAAAGAAAGAGGCTTTATCTTCATGAGAGAGTTAATGACTACATAATTTACCACAAAGAATGCAAATGTAATCCCATGTGCTGAGAGTTGAAATTGTACTAGTGCTATTATTACTGTTATTTCTGGCGGTGGGGTAGGGGCACTTAAAGGCAGGGAGTGGAATTATATGTGCGTCATCTTGTGGTTATTGTTCTGTGAAGGTGATCTGAGTGGCCTTATATATATCCACAAGTCTGTGGTGGACATATTTGTAAACAGAACCCACTTTCCAAGGTAGCCATGAGATAATGAGTTTGTTTTCCTAAAACAAATCAAATTCTGGTAGGATATTCATTCTGTCATTCTACAAGTGCTCTGTGCTACCTGCCGTCAATTTGTGCAAAAATCTGGAGATTTAATCAGCCATTCATTAATTTATTGACTCCATAAAGATTTATCTAGTATTTACTAGAGCAGTTCTGGAACTGTTTTCCTGTCAAGCACATAGTGTTCACACAAGAAAGTCAAGGGCCTCACCTCATGGGATTTCTACTTTTATGGTTTAAATTCTAGGACTTATGACTGAGATGTCCTTTGCTCCAGTCCCTTCAGGCCTAAAAAATTGGCTGCTTCTTCCATATTGGGCACAGGACCCAAGAATCCTTGCTAAAATGGTACATGCCTCCTATTTGGGACACTGTCCTAGAATACAGTTGTGTGTCCCCAGTGCTTAGAAGATTAACCAGTATTTCTGTCCCTCATTTCATGACACCTTTCCCCCTATTAGGAAGTTCATCAGAGATGTTCTTCATCTTTTCTTCAGCACCACTGCCCTATGTAATCAAGTCAGTCAGTTTAGGTTTTAACAAAAGGGGGAAAAGTTTTTAATCTGAGGTTTCTTCTTCTCCGCTTACTAACACCAGCCAAGTAGGAAATTACAAAACTTCTCTACCCAAGAAAAGGAAACAAAGCAAAGGTAATAAGTTGTTACAAAAATGCATATCCTCTGTACTACCTAGCCATAAATGTAAGATGAATATCTACTTCTTACTGTTAGAGTAGTCCTGCATTGTTTAGATTCTATAATCTAAATTCTTTTTATAGTGGATCAATACTCAGTCAGGAAAAGAATTTTAGCAGTTAGGGAGGAAACAGTGTTAAAGTGATGGTTGAGTTCAGGCAAGCGGTGAACCGGAATGAGGAGAGCCACCCGCAGGGGCTGTCAAACAGGGCTCTGGGAGGTGACGCGAGGGCTTGGAAGCCTCTGGGACTGGGGTGCACAAACAACTGGTAGAGATAACCGTGATGGAGCAAGGATTTCACCATGATATAAGCATTTCCTTGGGAGCTCCGGTGCTTCCTTGTGAGGAAGAAAACCAATGAAAAAATCCTAGCTAACATTTTCATGGCATCACTGTGTGCTAAGCATGGTTCTAACTATTTCACATGCAGTAATTTAAACTTCATGGTAATTCAAAGTAGTATGTCCAATTTTCAGGTGAAGGGGATAAGGCACAGGTAAGTTATGTAAATACTCTGCAGTGTGGTTACTAAATGACAGATCAGTAGTCAATCAAACCCGGCAGTGTGGTCAAGAGTGCGTGCTTTTAACCAGTAGACTGCCTGGAGAGATGGGTTGCCCGAGACTCATACTTTGGTAGTAACGAGAAAAATGCCCCCTTGAAATCTAGGAGTCAGTCTGGTACTCTCAGCTAGACCAAGATGTTCTTCAGGCAAACATTATCAATTTCACAAAATAGCAACATGAGATAATATCACTCTGTGACTAGGATGATTTCCAACAAAACAAGACCATTTTGTAACCCTGTCTGAACAGACAAAACATGAACAATGTCTGAGCCACAAAATGACCAGACATACTCCTATCCTGGTAATAGAAATAATTGCTTCTTTTTTAAAAAAAAGATTTTATTTATTTTACGGAGAGAAACACAGATAGAGAGAGAACACAAGCCCCTGAGTGAGAGAGGGAGAAGCAGGCTTCTGCTGAGCAGGGAGCCTGATGTGGGGCTTGATCCTGGTACTGCAGTACCATGACCTGAACCGAAGGCAGATGCCCAACAACTGAGCCACCCAGGTGCCCCATTGCTGCTTCTTTAATAATTAAAGCTCTGCTTCCATTCGGTTTTCCTTTCTTCTAGAAAAAAAAACTGGTTAAGAATCAATCACCCATGCTTCCTGAAGGCATTTGACCCAAATCAAAACCCCACTGCTTTAAACTCACCCTAAACTGATGTATCATAAGCTCCGATGCTATAATAGTTTTCTTTTCTAACACCCTTACACTGAGACATCCTATGGTGTGTGTTCTTTCATTTGCAACAATCATTAAATCCAAGTCACCCTATGTAGCATTTAACTACACATATTCCTGGTGGTCTTTGTCTGAAAGGAGTTGATAGTGATTTAAATTGTTATTTTGGCATTCAAAATGAGTGCATCTGATACTAACCAGTGAAGTGGAATAGAGTGGTTACACAGAAACATAAAAAATAAAAGAAATTAAAAAGAGAAGACAAGGGAATACACAAAGAGGAAGCGAAGGGGAAAAAGAGATAGAAAAATAGGGATATGTTTGGAGAGAGAGAGAGAAAGAGAGAGAGGGAGAAAGAGAGAGAGAGAGGGAGGAAGATATTCCTTCCTTAGTCTCTCTCAAAGGCTAGAGGCTGGAGAAAAATATCTTGCTGATCATTATTTTTTTTTTTAAGATTTTACTTATTTTGACAGAAAGTAACATAGCCAGAGAGGGAATGCAAGCAAGGGGAGTGAGACAGGGAGAAGCAGGCTTCCTGCAGAGCAGGGAGCCTGATGTGGACTCCATCCCGGGTCTCTGGGATCATAACCTGAGCCAAAGGCAATCGCTTAACCAACTGAGCTACCCAGGCACCCCTATTTTGTTGATTATTATAGACTTTACAAAGCATTACTTACCTAATCCTAATATTGGTAATTTTATATTACATAACTGGATTTTAAGGCATTATCCCTTCCAGTATTTTTCCCTAATTATAAAGTGGAAGATATTCAAGAAACAAATAAGGGGGCATATGTGAGCGCAGGAGGGGTCTTCCAGAGCCATCGAAATGTCACACAAGCACAGTCAACTCAGCAAACTGATGAAGCAAGCCTTTAGCGTAAAATTCAAATACTAAATAAACATTATATATCTCTATATATGTATATACATATACATACATACATACATATATATTTCTGTGTTATAAATTGCATTAGGAAACACTATTTCAGAGGTGGCTTAAATGATATAAGAGTATAGAACCTCACTTTCAAATTATAATACCTATGCCTATTTCTCAGCAAAATTATGTTGGCAATATCTTAGTCATAGTTCAAGGTTAAAGCATGAAAAAGGGTAATTAAATTTATAATATTGTCACAGTATGTGTCTTATTGTGGTGCTAAAAAGTGGACACCAAAAACGTTCACAGTTGCCCATCTGTCTTCTTCACAAAAGACTATTAACACGTGGATCTTACTTGAGAGCAATGACCTTGGGGTTTTCTCTTAGCCTAGCTTTTTCCAGCAATGAAATCATCAGGTCAGGTCAATGTCACCTTAGATAAAAGTCAAACTAAAACACTGATGGAATTAAATCTACTGCAATTTGCATTAAGAATAGTCTTTAGTAAATCTCTGTTCATCCTCATTCATATTTATTTATTTATTTTAAGAGGTGAAATGTACAATGTATTGCCCTTTGTTCTTCCAGTTCAATATATGGAAGAAAGTAAACTGACTTATCTGGAAATGCATGTGTCGATTACTGATATTATCTACTTCCACACAAAACACTAATTAAATCTGAGCCTTTGAATGTGAAGTCAGCTAAAATTAGTCCATCTGAATTGGAAAACAAAACTAAATCAACACCAGAGACCAACTTCTTCTTCCCTCTGTAACATTTGAGGGAAGCAAATTTTTGGGAAAGCAAATCATACCCATCTCTACCCATGTCATGCAGGGATTTAGAGGCAGAATGAGAAATAGAATTTTGTTCTAAATCTTGATTCAGTGCTTCTGCCATTTGTGTTTGTCTGGGCATGTCTGTGTGCATATATGCACATATTTTGGTTGGATTTTTCAACAAAGCAATCTGATATGACTGAATTATATATAGTTCCTATGGAATATAATAACTGGCCGATGATAGTTATAAATTACACTCATTTAATGATTAGGAAGATACATGTAGATCTAGAAACTTAGATTCAATTATAAAACCGTATGTAAAAACAGAAAACATGGAACGCACCAGAAGAGTTTACCTTTTGAGCAAAGGTATATTCTGGATAAATAAAAAAGAGAAGCTGACCAAATGTGGGTTGTTGATTGGGAAAGGCAAAGAGCAAAGATTTGTAATATATTTTCATTTTAACTATAGTAGATCTTCTGTCTTATAATCATCTTAGTACAGAAAAGAAATGCATTGTCAACAATTCTTTTTTTCTTTGAAGATTATTTATTGGAGTGTGCCCTAGATAGAGAGAGAGAGGAGAGAAGAGAGAAGGAACAGGGGGGTGGAGCAGAGGGAAAGGGAAAAGAAGACTCTCTGCTGAACAGGGAGCCCTTTGTGGGGCTCAATCCCAGAACCCAAGGATCATGAACTGAACTGAATGCAGATGCTTCACCAACTGGGTCACCCAAGCACACCCATTGTCAACAACATTTAACTGTTTTTGGCATTCTAACATAGTTAGAAGGAAATTCAAATGTAACTCAAATAAATGGATTTTATTGGAAACTATGGGAAAGTCAGTTGGCAATTTCTTTTGTTGCTCTTTTAAAGGTAATACCTTATTTTTCTCCACTTTACCAGCTTTTCCTCTCATTTCTTATCAATCAAAATGCCTCTCATTTTGATTAGTCTTTCTGTATTTCATAAAGTCATCATGAACTTCATAATATTAAAAAAATATACATGGTCTTTTTTCATATGTATTATGTTGGAAATCAACAAGAATAGCTTCAGTTCTGTGGATTAGTGTCTTTCACTGGTTTTGGAAAATTCTCAGCAGTTGTCTTTTCTGACCCATTGATTCTTTTCTCCCAATCTGGAACTACATTATCCGGAACCACATGCATTTTAGATGTTTTCACTGGTTCTCTTATGTCTCTTATGTTCTTGTTTAGTTTCTTCTTTCTTCTTAAATATCTGTATTCTTCAGTTCTGCTATTTCCTATAAAACTGTTCTTCAGAGTTACTAGTCATGTCTTCTGCTTTTCCAGATCTTTTAAAGCAAACTAGTAAGGTCTTAACTTTACATACCAAGTTTTCCAAGTCGACAATTTCCATCTGATTTTAAATAGGTTCAATTCTCTCATCAAACTCTTTATACTGTCATCTATTTTCACACTACTGAATATTTTTCTAATATTTTTCCTATTGTTATTCTATAGTCTCTTTCAGGTAACTCTGATAACTGAACCACTTGTGATTGTGTTTCTTCTCTCTGTCTCTGACTTTGACCATGTCATCTTTTTTGGTATGCCTAATATGTCTATATATTTATTATTCAGTTGAGTTATTTTTCTCTGACTGCTTTAAGAGTTTTTCCTATTGGCCCTGATTTTTTTTCATTATTTAAAAGTTTTGATTCAAATTCCAGTGAGTTTGACCCAGTAAAGATACAATGAGCTACCATTTGGGATATAATCTAAACAATAAATATACTTTTTAAAAATGTTTGAGAAACAATTACATTAATCTTTTTATATTAATAGTTGGCACTCTTTCCCAGAGTTAGAAGAAAATGTTGATAATTTATCTAAAATATTAACACACTTAGATTTGAGAGTAAATAATTTTATATAGATGGTTAGTAAAGTAGAGTCTTTTGGAATACAAGTGCTCTGAAATCTCAGTCAAATCTCCCTGCTATTAATAATAAAATAGTAATAAATTTTAAAGTTAATTAAAAAAGTATAGAGTTTTTAAATTTAAAACTTCTATAAAATATATTTATTCTTGAAATTTTATTACCTGATACATGCTAGAATTCTAGAAGCTTTATATGTAAGCTACCATTAACTTATATATTTAATTATTTTTAGTTTGGCCTGACAGTATTTCTTGCTGTTAGCATAAGGTGAGATCCAACTTTTTTACCTGAGACACTTTAGATTGACCAATTTATAGCACAGTAATAATTTTTCCTGTATCTCTTTAATAAATAAGTCTCTATGAACAAGCTCAATTTTGCTTATTCGAATGTTATCAAGGAAATGTGCATGCTTTATACCTGTGATATCCATTAAACTTGCAATAATTTCATTCCTTCAAAGTTTTGTCATAATCTTAACTTTATTCCTGCTTTTGTTCTCTTTTCATGTCTTTTCTTCATTTCTGTAGTTTTCTGGAATTTTTTAGAATTTCTGTCTGTTTTAGGTAGTTCAAATCCTTTCTTAAATGAAAAATTTCATGAGAGAAAAATTCTTTGGAGGAATTTAAGATACAATTGCTTTAGTTTAATTTGGAGTCCCACAGTAATTTTACACTTTCTATGTTATTCTATTCAGCTCAACAAAGTGTATGAGTGCAACCTTTATTCTTTTTTACTTGTATTTTTATTTAATCACCAGTGAATGTTAATTTGTGAAGCCTGTGGTAAATATATGTTAAATATTTATGACTGTTCAATAAAAATCAGTCCTTATTCATGCTTCTTGGGGCTATGGTTTAAAATATAATTCTTTTTTTTTTTTTTTTAGATTTTATTTATTAGACAGAGAGAAACACAGCCAGAGAGGGAACATAACCAGAGGGAGTGAGAGAGGGAGAAGCAGGCTTCCTGCCGAGCAGGGAGCCTAATGTGAGACTGGATCCCGGGACTCCGGGATCATGACTTGAGCCGGAAGGCAGTCGCTTAATCAACTGAGCCACCCAGGTGCCCTAAAATATAATTCTAACACAAAATGAGTCATCAGCTAGGAGACACCATTTGACAAATTTGGAGCTTACCAGACAGGAACATACATATTCATAAAGAACGCATTACTTAGCATGATATTTTCTTGATTTTTAAACTTCTCTTTGTGGCAATGATATCTTTCATTATTTTGTACATTTTTAGATGCCAAGCATCGTCTTTTTCTCATTTTGCCTTATTTAAGCATTTCAGCTGACGTGTTGCAAACTTTTAGAAATGACTTATTTAAAAATGACTTATCGGGGCACCTGGGTGGCTCAGTTGGTTAAGTGACTGCGTTTGGCTCAGGTCATGATCCTGGAGACCAGGGATTGGGCCCTGTATTGGGCTCCCTGTTGGAGCAAAGCCTGCTTCTCCCTCTCTCACTCCCCTACTTATGTTCCCTCTCTGGTTGTGTTTTTATCAAATATATAAATAAAATCTTAAAAAAAAAGGGGGGAAGCTGTCCTACATGGAACAGGCTTCCTTTAAAAAAAAATGATTTATCATTTGTCCATGGATTATTCTGAATGTCTTCCATGTTCCCAGAACTGTTAGTAATTCCTGTAAAATATGTTCAGCATTGATTTAAAAGCTTAAATAAATGGGGGTTCCTGGCTGCTCAGTCAGTACAGTATATGACTCTTGATCTCAGGATTGTGAGTTCAAACCCACATTGGGTGTAGAGATTACTGTAAATTTTTTTTTAAATACGTAAATAAAAATTGCTCTTGTAACTACGATAAAAATAGTCATTTTCACAGGGGTATTTGTCCAAATAGGTAGCATGGTTGTTAATATTTGAATAACAGTTATTCTTATTTAAGCAAAAGTTTAAAGGTTACCTATATTTTAAGAAGAAAAGGTGAAGAAAAGTAGACATTTAAATTTAGAGAAGGCTAGTGTTAATAATCCCTTTTAAGCATAACTTGCCACATTCAGTTATTTACTTACTCTTTTATTACAGGTTGGATTCTCTAGGTACATTTTCAAAAGTTCATAATATTTTCCATTAAAACTCAGCAAAAATGTTATAATATTTTGAAGCCCAGATGGTTTGCTAAACGATCTGTAAATTATTAAGTTTTATTCAGGAGTGTGTCATATTGCATAAAATCAACATAATAAGGTGAGTAATACAGAAATAGTGTTTTTTCAATAGTTTTTATGAACACATGAAGTGAAAGTTTCATATTATTTTAGTAGCAAAAACTCTAACACAGACATTAAAAAACTAATTAGTGCATGCAGTAAATGTAGGTGAAGCCCATATTTGTGAGAGTTTTTTGTAAGTACTCACTGTTAAGAGTTTCATTTCTCTTATTCTTCTTTCACTACAACAACAGCTTCCTTGGACTTTTGTTCTCTGCGTGATAGGCTGAGGACAATATGAAAAAGTACTGATTTGATTATTTTAACTCCTAGACTTTCCTTAGAATGTCTTCACGTATGGCTACCTGCCAACCCTTATTGGTAACATCCAGATCAGTCTATCATAATCTACTCCATATATTTGCTAGGTTTTAGTTTCATGAGAATAACTGGATGTATACCAACCCTAACCATATTTGTTTACATTGTATCCCAGAGGTATAGTACCCCAAGTAGGAAGAAGATGTATTTATTTTAGTCTGCTAAAAGTGTACTGCATTAAATCACAGTTTCAGAATTTTTTTTTCAAATCACAATTTTGTAAAATGATTTTTTTTTACATCTGGAAAATAATTTGCAAGTTTAAATGTTTACTGATGATTCAGGGCTGAGTTAGCTGTCATTTATTGAATTTTTAGCAGAAGTCAAATGTTGTGCTCTATATTTTAATATATAGGATATATAATGTCTTCTGTAAGGTTAATATTATTATTTGTATTTTCCATATGGTATACGAGGCTTGAGAATGTTATTTTTTTATGTTATCAAAATAATGAGTGGTAGAACCCAAATTTAAACTCAAAGGCTTCAAAAGTTATGCTGTATTGAGGTCTGTGTTTGTGTAGATTTGGGTTGAGCTGAATTTTTTCAACCACACTACAAATACACATTACACTTGAACTTAACTGTGTAGTTGAATTCTTTTCTTTAAATTAAATTCCAACTGAAAATGTTTAAGTATTTGTTTGGGTCTTGATTACTTAATTCTCACTCAGACCAAATGGCCAAGAATTATTTTTACCATGTTATTATATTCTGTGCAGTTATTTGGAGAACTGTGAATTTCAATTGTCACGCATATCATACTAACTTCTACATGTGTTTTTATAGTATTTGAGATAGCAATAATTCAATTACTACATCATGCCACAATTCACGTAATCTGTAAACTTATTTTCACATATCCTATATTTCATACTAAAATGAATCCTATAATGAGTCCTGTGATGATGGCCATTTAATCTATGCCAGGTGGTCATGAAGTCCAGCAAATCAACAAGTCATGGAGAGAGTCAACCAGAATGATGTATGTTTTCCTTCCACATCGAACAGAGTCTGGCACAACATGGGGCATTCGTGGGGCAGGGACTGTAACTACATATCTTAGAAAGAGTGTGGCTCACATATATCCTTAGTCCAAGAGAGAAAAATAAATAGAAACATGTCTGAGTGAGCAAAATCTCCTTGCGTCTCAAAGGCTGAAGCAAGGGACATGAATCCACCCCAAACTAAGATGAGAAGAAATTTAAGAGATTGGCAAGTAAAGAGACCATCTTCTGGTATCTTCATAAAGAACTAACCATTTTCCTGCTATAATACATGACAAGTACCACTTAGAATGTGTCTGGACTATTTTCTGGGACCTCCTAGCAGGTTATCCTGACCTCCTGTGAACTCATATTGACAGTAACAGACTCCTGATTATGGTAATATGGAAAACTTAAAAATGAAAAACAAAATCCTAACTACAATGCACATAAAAATATATGATAAACATTATTTTAAATAAATAAGTGAAATTGGTAAAAAAAAAAAAGTGTGACTGTCAGGGGCTGACAGCAAAAATAGAAATGAAATCCATAGTAATAAGAATGTTATCTGAAACAAGATTGGTCCAGACTTCATTTAGAGGACCTTAGGTTGTAAGTACGAATAATTAAGGGTGATATCAAATTACTCACAAACAATATGTTAAAATATTGATTGTCAGATTGTATAGACAATTAATTATAAGTAATACATCTAAGATGTAAGACAAAATGTTGTAAAGGGTTAAAAATGCCAACCAAGGAAATTAAGATTAGAGTAATATGAACTTTTACAAACTGAGATACACATATGTAAATTGAATTACATGAGGCAGTTAGAGAAAGGCAAAACAAAAAACTAACCAAATGATCATAAATCATAGGAAAATTTGATCAAGCTCACTAGTAATCAGGAAAATCCAAATTGAAATTGATATGCAATAACATTTTACAAATATAAGACTTGCAAAATTTAGTCTGGAAAAAAAGATGGCAGGCTGGCAACGAGGTGAACACTAGGCATTCTCACACGATCTGGTACAGTCACTACTTTACAGTGCAGCTTGGCTGGGAATATCTAGTAAACTTGAAAGTGTGCATATTTTGTAATCCAGCAATTGCTATTTTAGGCATAATTGCCCAGAGAAACTCTCATAGATGCACCTAAGGAAACATGTAGAAAATGTCTGTTGGGAATGCATTTGTATTAGCAAAACACCGGAAGAAGTCTAAATTTGTAAGATATTACTGTGATGATGGATGAAAAGGCTGATATTACTGAAAGCATAATGCTAAGCATGAACATCTATAAACCAATTTCCAATAACAAGTTGATAGTGATAATACACATACTCATGCACACAAGCACAAACACACATAACTATGATTAAAAGAAACAGGCCAAACTAGATCTACCCTATTTATGAATCGAGAGTTATTAAGTAAAATTAAACACAACATATAAAAATGGTAAATGTCAAAATCAGCAGTGTTTTTTACCATGCTTTAGGACAAAAACTGCGGTAAGACTGGGAATGAGTATATATGATAGATTAATTATATATAATACATTTTGTTTTTTGTTTTTTCGTTTTTTTTTTTACTTGACAGAGAGAAACACAGCGAGAGAGGGAACACAAGCAGGGGGAGTGAGAAAGGGAGAAGCAGGCTTCCCGCCGAGCAGGGAGCCCGATGTGGGGCTCGATCCCGGGTCTCCGGGATCATGACCTGAGCCGAAGGCAGTCGCCCAACCAACTGAGCCACCCAGGCGCCCCAATACATTTGTATTTTAAAAAAGAAAAATCAAGGGTCTCCTGGGGGGGCTCAGTCTTTAAGGTCATGATCCCAGGGTCCTGGGACGGAGCCCTCATCCAGCTCCCTGCTCAGCGGGAAACCTGCTTTCTGAAGCTTGCTTCTCCCTCTCCTACTCCCCCTGCTTTGTGTTCCCTCTCTTGCTGTGAGAAAGCTCTATCAAATAAAAAATAAAATCCTTTAAAAAACAAACAAACAAAAAATAAATAAAAAAGAAAAATCAAGATCTGAAACAAACTTGACAAATATTTGGAAAATGTGTGATTTGGCACAGAATTGGTCACTACATTATCCTTCATAATTTTCAGTATAATTGAACACTGTCATGCAGTACACGATACTAACACCATAGGATCCTATATACAGGGTGTTAAAGAAGAATCAGAAAATTAAGAAAGATACTTAGCAAAATACAATCTCTGAAATCTCTTCCTGGGCATACCCTGAACAAAGGAAAAATATTCATAATATTTAAGTCCAGTGCATTAAAGTTCTCTAGAGCTATAAATAAATAAATAAATGATAAATAGATAGATAGATAGATAGATAGATAGATAGATAGATAGATATAGATAGATAAATGAAATTCTGTCCACATTTTGCAAAGAAGATAGAAACTAGCAAGACTTCAATTAGTGAGCTGGAGAAACAGTGGTAAAAATATTTGAAGTCACAGAAAACTGCGAGGTCTGAAAAGGGAAATGATAGACCCAAAGACTTAACACATATATGAGAGCAACTCCATCAGCAGACAAGGAAATAGATGAAGGAAAGACAAATACTCAGCAAATAATAGAAGTTGCCCTGCAACTGAAGAAAAGACCTGAGACTGCAGGTTGAAAGTGCTCATCTAATTCCAGAAGGGACTGATGAGAAGGAGACACAAATCTTGGCAGATATTAGAAAAATTCCTGACCTAGAAAAATTTTGAAGTGCAAAAAATGTCCTATTGCTGTTGGAGAGCCATAGTAAAGTGAACTCTCACATTTTGCTGATGGATAGGCAAATTGTTGTGGCATTTCTGGAAAGCAACCTGCCAACATCTCTTAAAATAAGATGCACATACCTGTTCTTCTACCTAACAGTCTTATACCGGGAATATATCACAGATAATTTTAGAAAATGCAAGTAACTAAGGAATAAGTAAAATATATTTATTAGAACATTGTTTCTGTGGGATCCCAGTAAATTAACAATGAAGAAATGATTGCAAAAAATATGGTGCATCTACCTAATGGAATAGATGCAACTTCTCAAAAGAATTAGCACAACATATGCCAGCTGACTTTAAGGGATTTCCATACTATATTATGAAGGTAGAAGAACTAGGATAAAAATAATTTTGAATCATTTACAATATTCCATTTTTAGATGGCAATTAATGACCATAACATTTTGTATTAGTGTACATGCATATGGAACGTTTATGTCTATGTTTAAAGGTATTACATAAATTTATACATATAAAATACCCATATAAGAAAATGATTAAAAAGTGGAAGGAAGTTATACTTAATGTTAACGTAGGTTGTGGGTTGTAAGCAATTAGAGAACAGAAAAGGTTGAATGAATAGCAATGACAAAATAAAATAAAAGCTGCCTTTGGAAAGAAAACATACATGATATGACACTTTGGATATAATCGTGTATATGTGTATAGATTAAGAAATATGAAATAGTAATTAATATTTATATAACTCTGAGTCTAAATGAAGTACTCTGAAAAAAATAAATTTAGATCTAAACAGATTGCCTCTAAAGGGTACCCCTATTGGATGAACAGAGAAAATTCTATGCACTAAGGTTTTGTTTCAACAAAACAAGAAACAAAGAACAAATACTCTGTGAGTATCATGGTTGATTTATCTTTTAATTAGCAAGGATACATGTAGGCCATAAACTGAGTTACATGTAGGATAAGATTGATTAGCTTTGTCTTAATTCATCTTACTATTAGGTTGTCAAGTATTGAAACAATTTATTAATTTCAAATTAAAAAATTTGAAAAAATATTATATAAAATAATTAAAATTACTCAACAATTTTTGAAGAACTTTAACCTAAATGTTATCAAATTCCATTGCAAGAGTGAGTTTATATTTAATTCAGTAAAATATAGATACTATAGGTATAAAATTCTGGAAGATACAATGGCCTCATTATTTTTTGTTCAAGTTTTAAAATCAAAGAAACTGGGATCATATCCCACCTCTGACACATATTATTTATGGAATCTTGGAAAATTACCTACTGGTGTCATGTACCAGTTTGCTTGTATGTAAAACACAAATAACAATAGGAAGAGTGAGGATAATAATAGATGACTAATAGTACTTCTGCAAATAACACACATGTAATTCTCAAACTGCCTGATACCCATTAGATGTCAAATATAGATTAGTTATAATAATTAAGAAGGAAAAAGTCTTCAGTGAGAATAAGACAGAGACAACTAACATTAGCTCAGTGAATACTACCTTGTGCTACAAAGTTCAGAAGATTTTTAAATATCACTTGACAATTCAGAAAGGCTAAGTGATTTTGCCATTGTCAATCAGATTTTCTACCTCAAAATTTAGATTTTCCGGGGCGCCTGGGTGGCTCAGTTGGTCAAGCAACTGCCTTCGGCTCAGGTCATGATCCCGGAGACCCAGGATCGAGCCCCACATCGGGCTCCCTGCTCGGCAGGAAGCCTGCTTCTCCCTTTCTCACTCCCCCTGCTTGTGTTCCCTCTCTGGCTGTGTTTCTCTCTGTCAAATAAATAAAATCTTAAAAAAAAAAAAAATTTAGATTTTCCTATTCTTGGCCCAGTGATCACATACCTGGGACATTTTAAAAACCCTAATTAAAAAAAAATAAGATAAAATAAAATAAAATATTAAATTAAAATACAAACCCTAATTTACATTACTGATATATCTCAGAATATGTATTATGAAGTGTCTTCTGTACATTTGAATAAGGCCATTTGAAAATGAATCTTAATTTTGAAAATTGATGGTATGAATAGTTAGGCATGAATAACATGTTTATAGTCAGTTTATCTTTTGTTCGTGGTAGATATCAATTTTATATATTTCAATTGTTGAATGTCTATATTGATTTTTATATTTGCAATCTTCACAGAGATGGGTTACCTTCAAACATTGGTTGTAACAATACCTTGCCAATGAATTTGGCTTTGCTCTTGGTTTCCTCCTGTTTAGACTCAGAAAAACACAAGCTCATTTAATGTTTCATCTTGTGGAAATTCCCTCTGGTTCCATTGAAGCGGTGGGTGTCATGCCCCATGGCTAGCATCTCTGTGGTTGCTCTGGCTCTCTTGTGGCTTAATGCCTAGAGCACTTAACCCTCTGAGCTAGCGTGTTACAATTTAATTATAAACTGACTTGTGAGTTTTTATAACTGTATACAAATCATTTTGTAATCTCAATTACATATAAAAATCATTAAAACAGGAATAATTCCTTTTGTTTCTTCTGTAACTCCCTTGTTTGGAACACATCATGTGATCATAGAATTTTTATTTTATGACTTAAAGTTGAAAAAAAATCATCTTTTAGATGCAAGCATCCTAATTAATTCAAAACTAGGGCAGGTGTTATGACTGTGTGGAGAAGATTCTTTCCTTTCTGTTTGTTTGTCTTTCTGTATTTAGGCAAAAGACCAGTAAATATTCAGAAGATACTTTGAATTTTTTTTTAATAAGATGGGGTTGGTATAAAGATATTGGAAGAAATACAAGTTCACAGCATGCCCTAGTTTCAGAATACTTGGGGGGAAGAAAAAGGTTTATTCTTAGAATTACAATTAAATACTTATGGACTTTGGGGAAATCTTACAATTTTCTATTTAGTTCATAGTAACTAGAAATAAGAATTTTGTTTAAGTCCAAGCAAAAATGCAGCAGTTTGACTTCTCTCCACCCTTTCCTTATGCCAGTAAGCCTAGCTTAATTAGAGAGCAAGATCAAAGTGAACAGCTAGCCATTTGAAACTACCTTGATCATGAGTGTCTTGTGTGGCATTGTGATAGCATAGTTTACAGATCTTCTGTGCACAATAGCCCTGAAATTATTTATAAATCAATTTTTTAAAATATTCTGAACATACATGGAGATTAGAGAACTCTATTGTAGAGTCCCACTGATGTTGAATAGCACTTCATGGTCTGTTATTTGTCTCTCACAAAACAGGGACCATTGCAACATTCAATCTTAGTTCTGAAAGTAAATAAGCATAATACAGGAATACAAAGTGACATCTTTTTTACTGTTTGCCATTTTTTTCTGTTTGCCATTTTTCAAATGCTTTATATTTGTTAAGTCCAATATCTGTTTCTTTAAGATTTATGTATTTATTTTAGAAAGAGAGAGTGAGCTTGAGCAGGGGGAGGGGCAGAGAGAGAGAGGGAGAGAAAGAATCCTCAACCAGACTCCCTGCTGAGTGTGGAGCTGGATGTGGGGCTAGATCCCAAGACCCTGAAATCATGACCTGAGCCCAAATCAAGTTGGCTGCTTAATCAATTGAGTCACCCAGACACCCCAAAATATCCATGTTTCTAGCCCTCTACTTGTATAATAGATCTCGTCATTTAGAATATGTCTCAAGTAAAATTCCTTTCTGTCTCTACATCATCAGCCTTTCTCTCTCTACTACATCATTAGATGAGAATATATGTTACTTCTTGTTCAAAGTATTGTTTATTGAGTCCATTATCCCTTATATCTACTGGTGTATTTCTCTGCTACCTTTTATAATAAAATATCTTAACAGATTTATAGTACATATATATGCATATATAAAAATACATACACACATATAGTTAATTTAATATATTTTCTAACTATACTTTTTTGCTCACAGAAAAAAATCTCGTCAAGATCACTAATAATCTTTAGTTTAGCATTAAAAATAGTGAACAATTTCCTTTTTTTAACTAAACTCTCATCCACATTTCACATATTGTCCACATCCTCATCTTTGATGCATGTGTTTCATGTGTAGAGGGACACCACCCTCTACTGATTTGCCTCTTACCCACCTGTTTGCTTCTTCTCAGTGTCTGTTGCTGGTTCCTCTTCACCGTTTGGATCAATAAGTGTTAGACAATCCCAAGACTCTTCTCTTTCTACATTCATTCTTTCACTGTTTTGTGATCTCTCCTGCTGGGGGCCAGCCCCAGCAACAGTCAGGACCAAAAAGGTGGGGACGGCATCAGCGCAAATGAGGAGACCGGACTCAAAAAGTGGTGCGAGGATCTCCCGAAAACATTGTTCTCAGGATTCTTTATTTAAATCGTGTTTTGGTTAAAGTCTAATCTAAGGAACAATCAATTACAGACAAAGACAGATCTTCACTGATGCACATCACATGTCTTGCTCGGGTGGTTTTTATCAATCATTATCCTATCAGAACCTTCTGCCTCCCCTAAATGCAGGGAGGTGAGTATGCAGTCATGTGGTTACGAGATTTCTTTTATTTGAACTAAGCTAGTTATAATGCAGCAACCATACTACTATGATTGCTTTTCTCATTATCTCTATTAATTATCATGTCTTAAGAGGGTAGGGTGAAACTTGAGGCTTGAGGTAAGGAAGCTAAAAGTAGGAACAGAGAGGTTTAATATAATTGTAAATAGAAAGAGAGAAGTTTTTTTCAGAACTAATAAGGTGAAAAGGGAGAACAAAGAAGGCAAAGCTGCATGGCGTCTATGACTGTGACCTTGCCTCACTGTCTCACTTTGAGGAAGGATCACGGCTTCCGTGCCTTGCAGAGGGAACCTGTATCAATGACCATGCCTCTGGTCCATGGCACTCTCCCAGCCTCATGGCTTTAAATAGCACACAGAAGCTCTCAATATTATCCCCAGACCAGCTGTCTTTCTTAAAATCTGGGCTGGCTTTATATGAATTTGATGGCTAAAACAAAAAGATGGAATTGAGGATAAGATAGTGAAAGAGTGACCTAGATTTGTAGCATCTGCCTTGGTTTATCTCTGCCAATTCCACTCTCCTCCTGGTCTACCACATTTTAGAATATTTAAGAATATAGCTCAGGGGGGTGCCTGGGTGACTCAGTCAATTGGATGGACAACTCTTGATTTTGAATCCTGATATGATCTCAGGGTCCTGGGATGGAGCCCACATTTGGCTCCATGCTCAGCAGGGGGTTTGCTTGAGAATTTTTCTCTTTTCCTCTCCCTCTGCCCCTCTCCTTGTTCACTCTCTCTCTCTCTCCCTACCTCTCTAAAATAAATAAATAAATAAATCTTTAAAAAAATACAGTTCAGGACCTTTGCAAAGGCTATTCCTTCCCATGGCATGCTCTCCCCCCCCCCCCACTAACCCATACCTGGATCTTTTAGCTCAGTTTCACAAGCCCTTCCTTACTGTATATATAGTTATATTTATATTATATATTTATATATATTTCTCTTATCACCTAAATAAGTTCTCTATTATTCTGTCTTTACTATGCCATTCTCATCTGTTGTATCACAATTAGTATTTAGATATTTATTTAGATATTTACATATTTATTTCCTGATTTTTGTTTTTCTACTTCAATAGGATGTAAGCTCCATGAGGGCAGAATACACTAAATAGTTAAAAAGATTTGTTTAGGGCACCTGGGTGGCTCAGTGGGTTAAAGCCTCTGCCTTCTGCTCAGTTCATGATCTCAGGGTCCTGGGATCAAGGCCCGCATCGGGCTCTCTGCTCAGCAGGGAGCCTGCTTCCTTCTCTCTCTCTCTCTCTCTGTCTGCCTCTCTGCCTACTTGTGATCTCTCTCTCTGTTGAAAAATAAATAAAATCTTAAAAAAAAAAAAAGATTTGTTTAGTGTCTGACTAAACATGATCATAGAGGGACAGATAAAATAGTTCACTTAAAATAAAAACCAAACAGAGGCTAATGAGGAAACAGAAAAACCACGAGAAGGTGGTATTACGGAAACTAAAAGAAAGGTGAGAGTTTAAAGAGGGATTAACTTGTCAAAAATAATATATGTTGCTTATGGTAAGGTAAGATAAGGATAGAAAATTGTCCCAGGACAGACTGCAATGAGTTCAAAGTCCCACCTTCAGGACAGTACTTTTAGTTCTCATATTCCAGAGTTTTGTGGGTTTTTTTTTTTTAAGATTTTATTTATTTATTTGAGACACAGAGAGAGATCACAGGTAGGTAGAGAGGCAGGCAGAGAGAGAGGAGGAAACAGGCTCGCCGAGCAGAGAGCCCAATGTGGGCCTCGATCCCAGGACCCTGAGATCATGACCTGAGCTGAAAGCAGAGGCTTTAACCCACTGAGTCACCCAGGTGCCCTCATATTCCAGAGTTCTGAAAAGTTAATGAAAGATAATAAGGTAGAGAAAACAACTTAATTTAGGCAACATTTCAAGATTTATCTTTTCAAATGAAGATGAACAAATTAGAGAAGATAGAGCAGTAGCTGGAAAAGAATGTGGTGATCACAAGAGATTTTGTTTCATTTAAATTGGTTTAAGGTGATATACACTGACACCACTATTGTTCTGAGCTTGATTCACTCCCAGCAAGGTAGAGTAGTAGCCAGCCAGTAGAGGAGAGCTTACAGAAAGAACTTTCATAATAACTAATATTTAATTATATTAAACAGGCATATTTCAATGATAGCAAGATTATAAAATAGCCGAGGTAGAATACCATGTTTCACATACATAAATTCCCCAGAAAAACTGCATACAGAACTTTCATTTAAGCCTTTAGTTTATAACAGGGCTTCAGAAAATATTTTTCCAGTTATGTTAACCATGAATACTACTTGGTTTTAATATGAATCAGGAATTTTTAAAGTGTGATTTCTGCTTATCTTTAAATAGTGTCCAATAGGAATATTCTGATTCCTTGTCCTAGAACATGTGACATGAGAAAAAGTGGGGTTTGCCACTTCTCAAACCCAGAATCACGAAACAAAATATAGGTAGAGGTTCAGGGCTGAGATAAAGTAGCTTAATAAATGGCACACTTGTATGTTTGATTTTTTTGCTGTTGTTATTGCACCAGTTACATTCTCTAGTACAATGTTAAATAGAAGAAATCATAGCCAGCATCTTTCTGAGCTGAGGAATATACTTTTCAATATTTCATGATATATGACATTTGCTCTTGATATTAAGTAGACATCCTTTATCAGTTTCTGTTTCTTGTTTGCAAAATTATTTTTGATAGACCATATATTTGTAGTGTATTTTATTAGCTTACTTTTTGTATTTAAAGAAAACAGTGCATGTTTTACTTTTCTCCAAATTTTGATGAAGCAATGAACTACATTGATTTTCAATATATTTTTTAAAGATTTTATTAATTGGGGCACCTGGGTGGCTCAGTTGGTTAAGCGACTGCCTTCGGCTCAGGTCATGATCCCAGAGACCAGGAATGGAGCCCCACATCAGGCTGCCTGTTCCATGGGGAACCTGCTTCTCCCTCTCTCACTCCCCCTGCTTGTGTTCCCTCTTTAGCTGTGTTTCTCTCTGTCAAATAAATAAATAAAATATAAAAGATTTTATTTATTTATTTGACAGAGAGAAAGCACAAGCAGGGGGAGAGGGAGAAGTAGGCTCCTAGCTGAGCAAGGAGCCGGGTGTAGGCTCAATCCCAGGAACCTGAGATCATGACCTGAGCCAAAGGCAGATGCTTAACTGATTGAGCCACCTAGGTATCCCTGATTTTCAAATGTTAATCCAAACCTACATTGCAGGAATGAAAACAAGTTTGGTATGAGGCTATCATACTTCTGTATTGTTTGATTTAATTTGTTGATATTTTGTTTAGTATATTTGTATATATATTCAAGAGAATGACTAGCCATAAATTTCCCTTTTTAAAAATAATGTCTTTGTCAGGTTTTCATAACACAGTTACATTATGTTCATAATGTAATTTGGGAAATACCTTTATTCTTTGGAAAAATATGTGCAGGGAAGGTGATATTTCTTCTTTAAATTATTAGAATAACTCAATATTCAAGATATCTGGGTGTTAACTTATATGAATTTTATTTGTTGGAAGTTTTAAATCATAGATTCAACTTTCAATAAGTAGGGGCCAGTTTAAAAAAATTGTGTATTTTGGAATTTGTGTATTTTAAGGAATTTATAAATTTTATAAAGATATTAGGTTTATTAGTAGACAGTTTTATCCTACTCTACTATTTTCTTTTTAGTGATTAAAGTTTTTAGTGGTGTTTACTGTTCACTCCTGATGTTTGTTATTTTTACCTCCTCTTTTTCTTCATGGTCTTTTTGAGTTTATCAATATTATTACTTTCTTTCTAAGAGCCTATTTCAGTTTTCTAGAATCTATTTTGTGTTTGCAATATATTATTTAGTTTCTTCTCTTACTATCATTATTATTGTTTTTATTTTTCTTTCCTTGGGTTTAACTCTACTTGTGTATTAAATTGAGATATGGTACCTAGGTCATTGCTTTTTCAAAGTTTCTGATTGCAAATTTTTAAGGCTATACATTCTTCTCCAAGCACTGCTTTGGCATGAGCCCATGGATTTTGATATGCCATATTCTGACAATCATTTAATCCAAAATATTTTCTAATTTCCATTGTGGTTACTTATTATATTTAGTAACATTTTAAGGGGATTGATTAATTTCAACATTTCTAGTAAGTTTTATTACCTAATTTTAACCTTGATTCCACCGAGACTAGAGAACAATTGGGGGATGATTGGAAGGTAGGCTTTTATTCCTTGTGAGAGTCATTCTTTCTGCCCTTACTACTATTGGTAGTGCTTCTCAGTGCTATCTGAACAGCTGGGATCTATCCCCACATCCCTCTACCCCAGTAGACCTCAGGCTACAAATTTTATAACTCTAGCCTCATAAGACTATGGAATGCTCTATCCATCTTCTTCACGGCTTTCCAATTGACAAATGACTCAATGGAAAAGCAATGTTAAATGTCAAGCTGATTTTCTGAATTTCTTTTCCCAATGAAATTTTGGAACACAAGCACTCACTGCCTTCTAACCAATTACTGTTGTTGTTGTTAATGCCATCCAGAAAGAAGACTGATTTAAGGCATTGTCAACTATTTTAGAATCAATAAAATCTTAATTTTTAAACACTATGCTCCATTTCACGTGCTTCATTTTGTTACATTTGAACAAATTTGGAGCTGTTTATGTCCAATAAACATGGGATTATTTCTAAAATTTAATGCTCTGGTATCCAAAATTCATAGTATGCTACATTTTCACTTACTTTAATGAGATTACAAGAGCAAAGTATTTCATTAATTCATCAAGAAAACCATCAATAGACAAAGAAGTCTACATTGCTGGAGCAGACCACTTTGCAATAAGTTGAATCTTACTTTATTTGCTTACATAGGACAAAATAAATTTTCCCAGGGAGAAAGCCATATAACAGCAGTAATTAGTAACACATAAAACCTCAGGATATGTGAAGGTCAAAGCTTTCAAAGTCTTCAATTATCTTTTCATTCCATATTACCATGTATATGTTGTTTCCTGTAATTCTCTCATCATTTTGTATTTAAAAAAAAAAAAAAAAAAGGACCTAAGAGGGAGCATATTTGTGCTTAGGAAGAGATTATAGGACTTCATTTATAAACCCATGCACAACTTTTTAAACTGGGAGTAAAACTATACCACATCAAATTAGTGGCAGCAGGCATATTAATTTTAAAAATCCTCAGGTAGGTTTAATCTTACCTAGAAAAAAATCTTGCCTTGAAGTACAATCTCACTAAGACATATATATTTGAAGTCTTTCAAGCACACTCTTATGAAGGAAATCAGAACTTCCTTACTTAAAACTCAGGATTCAAACAAAACAAAGCAAAACAAGAGCAAAACAAACAAAAAAGAAAACAAAACTCGGAATATTTTCACATGTTTCAAACGTTAGAATGCAATTGGCTATATCTAAAATAAACAGTACTGATCCCTAGCATCATTAGAAATAAGTATGTTAATTATAACATTCTTTTCTCTTTTTTTTTTTTTTAAGATTTTTTAAATTTATTTGACAGAGAGAAACACAGCCAGAAAGGGAACACAAGCAGGGGGAGTGAGAGAGGGAGAAGCAGGCTTCCCACCCAGCAGGGAGCCCGATGTGGGACTGATCCCTGGTCTCCGGGATCATGACCTGAGCCAAAGGCAGTCGCTTAACCAACTGAGTCACCCAGGCGCCCCTAATTATAACATTCTTAAAAATTAGAAATAGCGGTTATATCGACATATAATGGAGTTTGGTGTAGTTAGTTATTTTAAGGAATAAGTAAGTAAATGAATAAATAAATACAATGTATTTTGAGTAGCTAGCATACACCAGGCTATGTTCTAAGTACTTTTAATTTTAACATCATTTGATTTATGTTTCCTTTACTTTATTCTCCCAGAACGCAGAATAGTAATTACATAAATAGAGCATTTCCCGCCCACAACAGGTACAATTCCTGGCTTATTCCTATAAAGGAAAATATTCACAATAAAAGGAGAAATAAAGGTATTAGATCATTAGCCTTTTTTTCTACCTCTGTTTATTATACTTCCTCCATATATATGTATAATATATATATTATATATATTGTAATTATTGCAAACCAGCTAATAGCAAGAAAAAAGAAAACTTGTAATAATGCCCCAGGATTTGTTTATAAATTCAAACATGTAGAATACATACCTGCTGTGTGAAAATACAGTACAGATGCTGCTAATTGGCAAAGACATAAAACTGGTGCCTTATCTGGAAGAGATTATGATCTGCCAGATAAGACAGGATTTAAGTAAATGAATATATACAGAACTATAGATAATGTAAACATTGGCAAAAATGCCTTCATCTGTATGAGTCTGTTCTGATATAGCTAAGAATGTAGGCAGTTTCAAAACAGGCAAAAGCTGTTTTACTTTAACCTCATAAACTGAGACTTAAAATCATACTGGAAATGCACTAAGCCAAACTAGTGTATTCTTTCGTCTGCTAGAAAATTCTTTACAATTTCTTTGTACACTTATTTGTAAGTTTTACTTCTCACTGCTACCATAATTTTCATGACTCCTTTTTTTTTTTTTTTAAGATTTTATTTATTTATTTGACAGAGAGAAACACAGCTAGAGAGGGAACACAAGCAGGGGAAGTGAGAGAGGGAAAAATAGGCTTCCCGCTGAGCAGGGAGCCAAATGCAGGGCTCCATGCAGGCCTCGATCCTGGAACTCTGGGATCATGATCTGAGCCAAAGGCAGACGCTTAATGACTGAGCCACCCAGGCACCTCTTCATGACTCCTTAAAACAAGAAATCATGTATGTGCATGTGTGTGTGCACTAACAGGAAAGGAGTAAAAGAAACATATTCCATTCTATAGCCCCAATGACCTATTCTCATGAATGTTTAGTAGAAACTTAGGCAATTTTTACAACTAAAACATTGCAATCAATTGTGGTACAAAGAACTGGGACTGGGTTTTTTTGTTTTTGTTTTTGTTTTTTTAAGATTTTATTTATTTACTTGACACAGAGAAAGAGAGATGACAGGTAGGCAGAGAGGCCGGCATAGTGAGAGGGGAAAGCAGGCTCCCTGCTGAACAGAAAGCCTAATGTGGGACTTGATCCCAGGACCCTGAGATCATTACCTGAGATGAAGGCAGAGGTTTAACCCTCTGAGCTACCCAGGCGCCCCATGAACTGGGAATATTTTAAGGGCATCTCATTTCTTACCACCCAGACCTCCACCAAGACATAGGGAGATGTTTTTACATTTGTGTCGTCGGGGACGGTGCATGATCCGCCCTTCCCTCCATGCCCAAGCCACCAGAAATTCTGGTGGAGGTACCTGTGAATGTGAATGAAAGCCCAGAGGGGCTTTCCCCACCTAGAATCCAAAAAGCCACTTACCCTGTGGGTCAAGGTAATGTGTCCTTGGTGTGCTTATTCAAGACATAGTTCCATTTAACCCTCCTCCCGGTAATCATATCTCTGTATCTCTTACCTGTATTTCTTGATCCCTCTGCCTCAATGGTCTCAACTTCTGTGAGTTTAAGCAATCACTCTGTACCTTGCAGTAAGGATACTAATCCTGTCTCTAGGGTGGGTGCAAAAGCAGTTAAAGATTTAACTGCACCACCCAACTTCCTCACTTGGGAATAATAAAAGACTGGGACCCTTGACAGTCACGGGAGACGGAGAGAAACTGAGAGACTGAGAGAAAAAGCCATGAGACTGAGAATCTGAGAGATGGAGATAGAGAGACAGAAACAGACACAGAGAGAAAGACAGAGAGCCTGCAAAGCAAGATACTGAGACAGAGGGAGACAAAGCAAGAGAGAAACAGAGACAGAGACAGATACAGAGAGAGAGAGAGAGAGAGAGAGAGAGAGAGAGAGAGAGAGAGAGAGAGAGAGACAGCAACAGAGAAACAGAAACAGAGAAGCAGAGAGCAAGAGAGACAGAACCAACTGTTTGCCTAAAGCTAGATTGATGTAACTAAAAAGCTTTAAATAAAGAACCCTGAAGACACAGTTTTCAGGAGAGGAGATCCCCACTTCACTCTTCGAGTCCGGTCTCCTCATTTTATCGCCAACTCCGTCGCCACCTTCGGGGAACCCCGACCATTACCGTTGCCGGGGCCTGCTCCGGGCACATTTGAAATAGTTGATGCTAATTTCCTCATATTGTAATCACTCTGGATATAACTGACCAAAAAGAAGTAAGATTCACTCAGAAAATGTTTACTAAGCACCAACTCCATAGAAGACATGTTCTAGGCCAACCTGGTCCAAAAGAACACTTTACTGTGGTGGAAATGCTCTGTCTACGTATTAGGTACTGACCACATACAGTTACTGAGCACTTGAAATGAGATGGATATGACTAAGGAACTGAATTTTTATTTGAATTTATTTTTAATTATTTTAATTTTAAGAGCCACAGGTGTCTAGTGGCTGTCATATTGGAGAAGCATTTAGGCACAGAAATTGCGATTTCAAATAAAAGAGGCAAGGTTCTAGCTCATAGGCAGCCTCAATTCTGGTTGGATTAATCAGGCAATAAGTACATAATTAAATGTATGCATGATAGGTAACGAGTGCTATCTGAAATGGGGATTGAGAAGTTAGGAATTGGAATGAAACTTCTATTTTAGAGAGGAAAAATAGGTAGGTGAAATCTGAGCCCAAGTGAGTTATGCTGATGTATTTGGGAAGAGCATTTAAGCAAAGGGAACAGAATGTTGAAAAGCTTCAGAATGGGAGTATGCTTCACATACTCAAACAGAACGAGACCATGTGCCTCACGAAGGGACAGATAGGGAGTCAGAGAGGAGGAGATTGGCCACAGTGTTCAGTGCCTTATAAGCTCTATGAAAAACTGATTTTTCTAGTGCATGAGAAGGGAGCCACTGAGTTACATTCTGGAAAAAAAATACAGAATTCATGATATATAATTAGAGAAATGACAGCAATAAAAAATCCTTGCTGAACATGTTGCAAAGTAATTTCTAGATACAAGAGGAAATCCCTTCATACAGGACACAGTAAATTCCCATTTGTCCTCAATTAGTAGAATAGAGGACTTCTACTTTTGTTGCCCTAATATCTTACACACTTAGCAGCATTTTTTAATGTATGTAAAATATTATTATTTTATGCATATTTTGCCAACAATTTAGAAAATAGATATAATAGTCATTTTGAAATCCCAAACTTTTTTTTTTTTTAAGATTTTATTTATTTATTTGACAGAGAGAAACACAGCGAGAGAGGGAACACAAGCAGGGGGAGTGAGAGAGGGAGAAGCAGGCTTCCCGCTGAGCAGGGAGCCAGATGTGGGGCTCGATCCTGGGTCTCCAGGATCATGACCTGAGCCGAAAGCAGTCGCTTAACCAACTGAGCCACCCAGGTGCCCCTCAAACTTTTTTTTTTTTAAGATTTTATTTATTTGACCGAGAGAAACACAGCGAGAGGGAACACAAGCAGGGGGAGTGAGAGAGGGAGAAGCAGGCTTCCCACCGAGCACGGAGCCCGATGTGGGATTCGATCCCGGGTCTCCGGGATCATAACCCTAGCCGAAGGCAGTTGTCCAACCAACTGAGCCACCCAGGTGCCCCCAAATCCCAAACTTTAAAAAAAATTATCTATACTTTCTTTTCCTACTTCCTTTTTCTAATCATCCCATTAGCCATGGCAGAGTGAGTTCTCAGAAACTATTCCCATCCACAGCAGTAATTACTTTCTAGTTAAATCTAGTAAATTTGTTTCTTTATCCTACTTGATTTCTTGGCATCATCTGGCATTGTTACTTCTGGTGTTCCTCTTATAATGCATTTTTATATTAGCTCCTGAGATAAAACTCCAACCCAAATTCTTCCAAAGGCTCTGGTTGTTCACTCATAATCCTTTTAGTGGAGTCTTGTTCTTGTGCTCTTGGCTTTGAAATGGAAGTTCTTTTGGCTCTTGTGCTGAGTTCTACGCTCCTTAGTTACATAGTTTGTAAGAAATATGTTACATATGTTACATATGCTACATACATAGTTACATATGGAATAACGCAGTGATTTCGTTCCATAATTTCAGTTATTTCTGTACCAAAAACTTCTAAATTTCTAAATCTAAATATCACCTCTCCTTATTTACCTCCGTGTTGCCTAAAATACACTTTTATCCTCATTACTCTTTTTTCCCAAGTGAATAGCACCAACATATATACAATTGTTGAATCCAAAACTTAAGGTTCCTAAGCTATAACAATCATCGTAATTACTAGTTATGTCTTTGTTACACGTGGCATACAACATACATTAGAGCCATTATTACATGTCAAGGAAAACTGAATCACAGACCTCAAAATCAGGTGTCATAGTCTAATATTTGACTCTAAAATCTCACAATTTGATTTATATTTTAATTTCAGTTCCCTTTAGATAGGATGGTAGAAAATATTCTTGTCTCTCCTTCCCTCTTTCCACTGAAGCTAAGTCCATTTCACTGGGGAGGGATGACTTCTTTTCTACCATGGAATTTGCAAAGTAAATCAGGTTTTCATAGAAATAACACACATTCAATTCCCTACTGGGCGATGACCATGATGTGTAGTTATTCTTTGTTTCTTCTATGCCTCACATGAGAACAGAAACCCTCTGTAAGAACTGTCCATGCATCACGCTGCCTAGAGATATTCACACATTCATTTTCTCCCAAGGTTCTTGACATCTTTCAGGTAGTATTGGCTGGCAGTCTTAAAAAGTCCCATTTCTTTCACTTTTTTCCCTCCTACTCAGGATAGTTACTTCCTGGAAATGAAGCAAGTGGCATCACGACCACATGTTGCTTTTGCCAGACTTGTTTCCTATACCCTGATCATCTTTCTGTAACCTGTTGCACAAAAACACTGAAGGCTTTAGGCATTTAAAATGAAAACCCAGAAAGATGTTAGGGCTGTGTTCGTTTTATTTCTTTTCATCTTCTCCTAAAAGCAAAGGAAGCTGATGATGATTGAACAGGAAGATAGGAAAAATTAAGTATTTTTACAAGTCTTCCACAAGTATCTTAAAATATTACACTGTGTCATATATTTTAATTTCCTACATATTATCTGCATTTCTTAATCACTCAAAACTCAGCGCATGCTAGAACCCCTTCGCCTTTATATTCCTATTGATGCCAATGTCAGAGACAACTGAGGATGAATATACATCTATGGATAATATGAATGGATATTTATTACAGAAAACATTTATTGGTCTTCTTCGTATGCAGACACAATTTCCATGAATTGTGGTAAAATCGCTTATCCCTGTGGTCAAATGGAGAATAGAATTCAGATCAAAGATAAGGGAGGGCATTGCCCTGATTCAAAACTCTTCATAAAGATTATCAAATCCCTGAGAGTTACATTTAAAAAAAAAAATATTCAGAGTTCAGATTTAGATCCAAATAAGAATTTTTAGCAAACTAACAATCTAAAGCAGAACAGATAGCTATCTTAACATCCTTTGGAGGCCGTTGGCTTGTTTTATTGCAGATTTAATATTTTGGATGTGTTATTGGGCATGAACCAAAGCCAAACATGTTTAACTAGCAAAGCTGTGCAGTTATTTCAGAACTGCTCAATGGAATGTGTTATTACAGATACAAAATGATGTTTTAAATCTGTTATAGTCAGTGAATTTTTCTTAGAAACCATATATGTGTTTAGAATTAGAAGCAACAATAGTTATTTAAATAAGAAAATTAGGTTGTTAGATCTTGTATTTAGAACATCAGCTTAGAGATTTTTATATTTTTTAATTTGTTTCATGGATCAGTTCATAGTTATAATACATTTGAAAGCTGAACTCTGATTTATATTTTTAGTGGTTAATATTCTGAAATATTTCCATTGAAAACACTTCACTGATTTATTTCTAATTTTAAATACTAACTATATAGATTTAAGACCAAAGTGATGTGACTTCTACTTCATTTATTTAATACATAGTAATGACTAGTTTCTTCTATGGAATTTTTGGATAAAAATCTTTACTGCACCTGCTTGCAACATCTGTATTGTTATTATCTAGCCTGCCTTCCATTTGTTTTCTTAAGAGTTAAAGGTAAATTAATTAAAGTAGGCTGATACAAGATTAGACTTTTTTTTCTTGGCTTGTTTCTTCTTTGTGGTAAATTGCATATAATTAACAGAGAGGTGGGTAAACTGCAGCTAAGGGCCAAGTATAGCCTGCACATTTTTTAATGCATGTTCCTTCTTGCTATATTTTTATTGAGATATTATTGACATATAACATTTTGTAGGTTGAGGTGTGCAAAGTGTTGGCTTAATACATTTATATATTGAAAGATGATTAGTACAGTAGTGCAAGCTAAACAAACCTTTTATCATGTCACATAATTCATTTCTTTTTTGTGTGATGAGAACAGTTAAGATCTAGTCTCTTAGCAACTTTGAAATTTATTATAATACAATATTGTTGATTATAATCACTATGTTGTGCATTAGCTCTTCAGAACTTATTTACCTATTAACTTTAAGTTTATACCCTTAAACAACATCCCAAATCCCCCTTCCACCACCACAACCCAGCCCTTAGAAAGCCTCCTACTCTGTTTTCACAAGTTCAATATTTCTATCTTTTTTCGAATTCAATGTTTTTAGATTTCTTTTTTTTTTTTAATATTTTATTTATTTGACAGAGAGAAACACAGCCAGAGAGGGAACACAAGCAGGGGGAGTGAGAGAGGGAGAAGCAGGCTTCCCGCCGAGCAGGGAGCCCGATGTGGGACTCAATCCCGGGTCTCCGGGATCATGACCTGAGCCGAAGGCAGTCGCCCAACCAACTGAGCCACCCAGGCGCCCCATCAATGTTTTTAGATTTCACATGTAAGTGATATCATACAGTATTTGTCTTTCTCTGTCTGACATATCTCACTTGGCATAATTTATACACCCTCAAGGTCCATCCGTGTATAGCAAATGGAAGGATGCCTCCATCACATTTTCCTTACCCATATGTCTTTTGATGGACTCTTAGGCTGTTTCCATACCTTGGCTACTGTGAACAGTACTTCAGTGAACATAGCTGTATAGAAAACTCTTCAAGATATTGATTTCAATTCCCCAGGTATATACCCAAGAGTGGGATACCTAGATAATATGGTAGTTCAATTTTTAATTGTTATCAGAAGAAAGTCATGCCTCCTAATTCATGTGCTATCTATAGTAGCTTTTGTGTTACGACTAAATAATTGCAACAGAGAGGATATGGCCCATAAGTCTACAATATTCACTGGTCAACCAGACTGGTCAAACTGGTCAACCAGTTTGGTGAATCTGTGAATTCACCAAGTTTGCTAATCCTTGCTCCATTAGAATAATCAACTTAAAATGCAAATTCTGTGTAAAAATATTTCTTGCTGTTAAGTAGACAAATAAATGCATATTGTCATACATTTTCTAAAACAGGCATGGGAAGACCACAGATATGAATATAGGATAAGGGTGGAAAAAGGGGTTACTGGCAATATATAATTTCAGGAGGAGGAATTTTGAAGAGAAAAGAACAGGCTGTGCAAATATAGGCAAGAGTTGTCCATGGGACACGAGCAGAAGGGAGTTTTATTTGTAGAGATTTGGAAGAAATGGTTCTACAAAAAGTAAATTGAAATTTAGGTCTCTGTTTTGCAGCCATATTATAAAAGTGAACTATCTCACTCCTTCCCCACCCCCACAAATGTGGTTGAACATAAATACTGATCATGCCCACTCATATAGCAAGAAGGTATGGAAAGGTTTCTTGCTGACAAAATGAGGTTTATTCAATAAGGGAGAAATCAGGACAGTTTCTAAAGCTGGTCCAAAAATGGTTTGAGGCAGAGGAGGAAAAGGAGACCGTCTTGGGTGTTGTTGCTGTTTTGTTGTTGTTGAATTTTATTTACATATTTTTTAGTTATCTCTACACGCAACATGGGGTTTGAACCCATGACTCCATGATTAAGAGTCACATGTTCTTTTGAATGAACCAGTCAGGGACGCTTTGTCCTGGGTTCTAGAGTGATAAGGGGTAGGGACTTAGATGAGCCATGATTTGCATGTCCCTCCACCAGTGCCAAAGGAGAGATTTCTTACTAGCTTGCCTGTGTGGTCAGAGCAGAAGGAGTGATGAGGCCAAGCTGTCCCCAGCCAAACATCAAAAATGGAATTATCTGAATATCCAGAACTTTTTGGAAAATCACACTAGAATATAAATATGGGATCTGAATTTCAGTTTTGTTTAAATAATTGGCATTTGGTCAGGTCTTTCAACCTCAAGTTGATACTTGAGCAAAATAGGAATAATTTAATCCAACCGCAAAAATGTACTATGATGTTCAGGAGAAATATTTGTGGAATAACACTGAGAACTGAAAGAGAGGGGTGGAAAGGGTGCTATTATATGTTAGTGCTTTATATTCTTGGGGTTACTTGTTTTAAATACAGTGCTATTTGAGTACAAAAATGGACTGTGATTATTTTAGTGAAATTTTGTAGGTGGCTCTAAGTATTTTTGAAGGTAATTGGAAACCTGCTTTTGTTTCCTTTTAGCAGCAATTTGTCTGTCAGAAAAAAAAAATGCTATTTTGAAATCACCTAGGTCATCACTTCAGCAAGGAGAAAGAAAGAAGTGTCATGACCTTCTGGTTACATTTTGACACTGTTGTATTACAAAACAAGATAAAAATCTTCACCACCAACAACAAATTATTAAACCGGGTATCAGTTGCACAGCTCAAATAGAGGCCATAAGAAAAGTCTTCACGGGAACGCCCTACTGGTTCCAGGTGGAAACAGGATAAATATCTTCTAATTGAAACACTTTATAACCATCCCTACATTTTAATTTATGGCTGAAAATATGCATTCTCATAGCAACACATTTGACATTTACGAGCTGAGAAAGAATACGTCTTCCTTGCTGCTACTGTTTATAAAAATGATAATAATAAGAATGACTCAGAACTCCTGCAACCAAACGTTGACCTTCAGGCTCACAGAAATGAAGCTGAAGAACTTCTCAATAGTAAATCACCACAGAGAATTTTCTGGTACATATTTTTAAAAAGACCCTACATACCTGACTTTAAGAACAAATTACACTAAAATCTGAAATGCTTTAAAAGCACTAAAAAATTCTCATTAAATTATCTATTTCCAGGTTTCTGTTATATCTGATAATTTAATTTACCAAATATTTGACTAATAGTGATGTAATATCAGAGGATGTGTTTTATGTTTAATACCCCTTTTTAGATGCTTCTGGATGAGCAAGATATAAACAGGTCAAATATACATTTTTAATTCTTTTTTTTTTTTTAAGATTGTATTTATTTGACAGAAACACAGCCAGAGAGGGAACACAAGCAGGAGGAGTGAGAGGGAGAAGCAGGCTTCCCGGCAAGCAGGGAGCCCGATGTAGGACTCGATCCCAGGTCTCCGGGATCATGACCTGAGCAGAACGCAGTTGCTTAACCAACTGAGCCACCCAGGCGCCCCTACATTTTTAATTCTTAAGAAAATCAATACTACTAGATTATATCATCCCAATAACAATACATTTTGAAGTTTGTGTCTCCTAAATTCTCTGCTTAAATTCACATCTTCATTTCACTTTTTTTGGCAATCAGAAATTATTTTGTTGAATATTCTTAATAAGTATACTGCATTATAGATATCTACCTTCATATACTACTTTAAAATTTAAAATACAGAATATTTAAAGAGTTTTTAAGAGGAAAAATACTTTAGAAGTATTTTTTTTCCAAAAACTCACTTAATTTTTAGCTTAACTATAATTCCTAATATTCTTTATGTCTTAATGGAATATAAATTATAAAACCACTGATAGGAAATATGTTTCAATGTACAAAATTCTTTTGTTATCATCGACAATAATTTTGTCTTTTAGATACAATTATAAGAAAAAAAACAAATAGATTCATAACAGTTTCTCTTCATCATATTGTAGCAGAACAAAACTTATGATGTTATCTCAAGTTTCTGCATAAAGAAAGTCATACATTTATTCTAATCCTAATGCTTTTGGCTAACATACAGAAAAAATCCAAATTATCACTGGTTGTGGTTTTATGTTTTGATTTCAGGTACAGAAATGCAATCTATATTTTCTCTGCCAGCATTTACTTTGTAAAATAGATGGCTGCATTTAAGTGTGATGACAGTTGCTTCTGTTGTGTCTCCCAAAGCAGGAGCACACTCCTAAAATAATGTAAGCTTCCACAATTGACACAGGAAGTTCTGTACTAATATTTTGTAACCATACCTCATATCTCTTAAGATTATAGCATTCATCTCCATGCTTGTGCATTTTAGAATAACTAATATAAGGTGAAATACCTATTCCAGAGAGATCCCTATGTGATGGGAAAGCATTAGAAAGGAGGTAGAGTTCTAGAAGCATTTCCATTACAATCTGTTCAACATGAATATTCATTACATCATATACTTTACAAGCCATTGACTTTATAATGGTGCAGTAATAATGAGGTTACATAGGACTATTGCCACAGCTGATCTTAAAAGATTTGATATTAGAAACTTTCCCATCATTTTACATCTCAATATAAATGACTATTAGGATGCTAGTGCTTAACAGATGACCTCTGAGAACATTTTATCAGGTCTCAATGATTTCAACTTGGCTATACATATAATTTATTATAGGGGACACACCCTATAGTGACAAAACCTTCCTCATGGCAATCACTTCCCTATCCGCGGTACCACCGAAGTGGCAGCCCGGGATTGGTCTATCTGACTTCCGCAGACGTGATCCGCTCCTGGCCGCTGAATATTTCTATGAGACTTCCGTCCTCATGTGCACTGCATGGACTGGTGACCTTTACAGTGATTGGGCCTTATCCTCTCCCCCTCCCTTTTCCCGCCTCCCTGCTCGCCCAATATATCCTGTGGCACCGCCTTAATAAATGAGATCCTGCTTCGACAGACCTCCCGGCTCCATGTGTTTTTGGCCCCCGGCACTCATCATCCTGCTCGAGCCCACCTTTTTCCCCTGGCTGGACCAGGGGAGAAACCCCAAACCTCGTAGCCCAGGAAGGAGCTACAATTTATATAATAAGGTTCTGCTTGTTCACAAGTGGATTCAAAGTGAGCTATACATTTTATTCTTCCATATTTCACAATTTGCAATTCATGTGTGTAGTATGCACTATACTATTCACTGTAGATGCAAAAAATGAACAAGATGGACATAACTACTTTTTCATAACATTCATAGTTTGGTTAAAGCAGATAAGAGAGTTAAAAAAATTGTTGAGTGTACTAAATTCTATGTTGTGGGAATTACATGATTAATTGAAAGCAGGGAATACTGAAAATAGGTTCTTATAGAGTTACTAAATATTAAGTATCCTGCCACTTGCCCCTAGGTATCCTATGCAGGCATTGTTAATTGATCACAGCATTCTGCCAAGATCCCAGTGATGACCTCATCACTTTCAGCAGAGTAATCCATGTACTATTTGTCAATCGAAAGGAGTTTGCCAGCAAATTAAGGCTCTTCACAATCTAGTCAAATGCTATCACCCAAAGTCCAATAATAATATTATGTCCTTCTTAAAAAACAACAACAAAAAAAATAAACCCTCCCCTTTGTCTTTCAGGAACTGGCAGAGAACACTATTACATTATAACTGTAATCTGATCTTTCCAATCTTAGTTTCTTTATGAGGATAAGAACAGCATCCACCTGACAGGTTGTTCTGACGTATAAAACAAATAAATAATGTATTTAAAGCCCAAAGTTGGGCTCATAGTAAGTGCATTCTATCACTTTTTTTTTCCTGTGCTGTTTTTTTAAAGATACAAATAATTCATATAGCTTAATATACACACAGTTGGATAAATACAGAAATAATCATAGCTATATAAATATAAATGTGTTAGTAGACTTAGAGTATTACCTAGGTCTGTCTTCTGGGAGGCCTAGAAGTAATAACACCTCAGAGCATGGATTTTACTAAGTGGTCAGACTGGGTTTCTTTTTTTTTTTTTTTTTTTTTTTTTTTTCAAGATTTTATTTATTTGACAGAGGGAAACACAGCCAGAGAGGGAACACAAGCAGGAGGAGTGAGAGAGGGAGAAGCAGGCTTCCCACCGAGCTCGATGTGGGACTCGATCCCAAGTCTCTGGGACCATGACCTGAGCCAAAGGCAGTCACTTAACCAACTGAGCCGCCCAGGCGCCCTCAGACTCAGTTTCTAAATACAAATTTCTGATAAAAAGAACAAGGGCACTGGATGTTATATGCAACTAATGAATCATTGAACACTACAACAAAAACTTATGGTGTACTATATGCTGGCTAACTGAACATAATAAAAAATTAAAAAATAAAAAGATAATATGTACTGAATTATATAATGTGAATCATGTATGTCACAGAGAATTAAAAAAAAAGAAGAAACAAGGGCTATTAGAGAACAATGGCTAATTGTAGGCCTTAAGCATGAAAAATGCAAGATGAGCCTGGAACATCTTTTAGTACTAGAAAGTAAGTTTTAGGTGTTCAGAGAAGAAGGGGTCACCTAAGGCATGAGACTGAGATGGGCCACTCCGCAAATAAGCAGAAAATTACTAATGAATGGCCAAAGTAACAGAAGGTAAAAAATGACTAGATATAACAAACATATTTCTCTGAATATTAAGCATTATATAAAGTAAAACTAGAAAAATGATACAGAGAAAAAGCTATTTATCCTCTTCCTATTACTGCTATCATTTTAAATTAGATTTGTGTTCTTCCTTTAGAATATACAACATGATTTGTGAATATAATTTTATTCACAAGTTGTAAAAATACCTAAGAAAATGCTTCAGAGTATCTATTTTAGGGAAAAAAATACATAAGAGTGACTGAATAAATTGAGCAAAGACATATAATTTTTTTCTTCTTTTTTGTTTTCTGGTTTCTTTTTAATTTTATTTTATTTTTTCAGTGTTCCAATTTCATTGTTTATGCCCCACACCCAGTGCTCCATGCAATACGTGCCCTCAGTACCCACCACCAGGCTCTGCCACCCCCCACCCTTTCCCTCCAAGACCCTCAGTTTGTTTCTGAGTCCAAAGTCTCTCATGTTTTGTTTCTCTCCCCGAATTACTCTACTTCTCATTTCCTTTCCTTCTCCTACTGTCCTCTATATTACCCCTTATGCACCACATGTAAGTGAAATCATGTGATACTTGACTTTTTCTACTTGGCTTACATATATACAATGGAATACTATGCCTCCATCAGAAAGGATTAATATCCAACTTTTGTAGCAACATGGACTGGATTGGAAGATATTATGCTGAGTGAAATAAGCCAAGTAGAAGACATACAATTTATAAACATTTTAGGTGATAATCAGGCTCAAGTCTTAAGTCTCAGATTTCCATCAACAGCAAACTTGATAAAGTAAGGGTTTGAAAAACATTTGAACACCAGACTTCATTTTGATTTTATGCTGTGGGAAATTGGAATCCATTGTTTTGGAGCTATTAGTCTAGATTGTGTGAATATATTTGGGGAGAAATATGAAACACAAAGTTACAAAGTCATTAGTAGGCTATTCAAGCTCTGTGTCCATTAAAGAGAGTCTCAAAAGTAAATCCTAAATAGGAGAAAAAGAAACAAGAAGGAGAGCTGTTAGAATATTGGATATAATTAATTATCAGGAAAGAATTTTGGTGGAAAGAAAGGATCAAGGGTGATAGAAGACTTGGATGGCATGGAGAATTGCGACATTAACAGAAATAGATCTGTCAAGAAGAGGAAATGTCTTACAGATATCTAGCCATATTTTTGGAGGTTTGCATGAGAACAGCACATGGTTCTGGTAGCCAAAATTATTTTCTATAGAGCATATTAACACATGTTTCAGATGAGTCCAGATACAGAAAGACACTTCAAAGAAATTCCTAGTAGAACATCATGAACCTTATTTTAGAAAGCTAAATATATTTGGCAAAGCAGCAGTTGTATAGTAAACTAAGGTAAATAAATAAATAAATAAATAAATAAATAAAAGAAAAAGAAAAAAAGTGCACTGAGGCCACATGGAAGCAAAATTTCGGACATGAAGTATCACTGCGGATACATGGGCACTAGTTTTTTAAGAGTCGAGCCACCTGTCGTACCACAGACAGCTATGCCATTCCTGAGGCTTTCTCACTCACCCTCAAATGTAGTTCCATCCATCATTCCTTCTGTGGTATTGTTTCCAAAATGTAAGGCTGACGTTTCAGCCAGACAATCTATCTTGACTTCTGTATTACTTTTATTATCTTGTGATTAGCTATTATATATTAGCCAATAATATTGGGAGATAAATGCAAAGATATGGAGGGTTTTTTTAAAGATTTTATTTATTTCTTTGAGGGAGAGAATGAGAGATAATGACCATGAGAGGGGGAAGGTCAGAGGGAGAAGCAGACTCCCTGCTGCCGAGCAGGACTTGATCTAGGGACTCCAGGATCATGACCTGAGCGGAAGGTAGTTGCTTCACCAGCTGAGCCACCCAGGTGCCCTGGAGGTTTTCAAATACCGTAAATGATCTGAAAATACTTTTTCAAGTACTTTTTAAAAATATCAAACTTATTTAAGATAATATTATTTCTGTAGCATGTAATAGGTTTTTCTGCTTTCTTATGCAGAAAATTGTGAACATAAATGAATTTTTATTAATGATTCAATGTGATCAACATACTATTGCCTAATAAAAACAGTGAGATCTAACTCCTACCTGCTTTGTCAGTGTCACTGTCAACGGTAAATGGTTACTCTCCCTGCTGTCAGTGGGCTTGGCTCTAAAATCTCCACAACATTCTAATTTATTATTTGTTTTTCTTTAAAAAAAAGTGACAAAACTCTGACTTTCAATATTTAGCAGAATGAGAGAGTTAGGAGTAAGTTGCAGGAGTTTATTTCAGCATACAATTTGTTGTTTTATGGTCAGAGGAATGAAACCTTCCACATGCAATGAAAAAAATTCAGCCAAGAAGAGAGATTCAGTTTAAAACTGACATATTTTCAACATTAGAACCAAAAAATAAATATGAAAAAGTTAGATTAAGCAGACTTAAAGATTAAACATAAAGTAAATATAATGTTTTCTGTTTTCATGTACTTAATCTTGCTCCTAGGATTCATTACACATTCTTGGATACAGAGATAGACATAGAAAGAACCTACTTTGAATTCCACTTTGAACCTGAGAATTAATCCTTAAATACACATCTCAGTTGTTTTAAAAAGGAATGCATTTGTTCTGCAGAATTATTAATCAAGTTAGAAGACACGCTAATCTTTCTTTTAATCAGCTACATTCTAACAAAGTAAGCCATTTTTAACACAAAATCATACCACCATCTATCTAGAGGATGTTTATTAAAGATACAGCCATGAGGGAACACCTAGCAGCCCCTATAGCCCTGATATTACAAACTCACGTAATAGATAACTCAATTGTAACAACAACAACAACAAATTGCATCATTATTATTGATGCATCCAAATTTATTTTTAAACCTAGGAAGAGGCTAAGCATTGGGATTCAATTATATATAAGAAAGAATGCACCTACTAAGAAAAATAGTATTTATACAATATCATATGACAAAAATCCATTAAGCATAGTTCCTCACACAAAACAGGAGAGACTAAGATGTACAACTAACTAAAATGTGACATGAATGTGATACGCACCAAGATAGAAGCACAGAGTGCCATCAGAATGTAGAGTGAGAGAGAAATTCCATGATAGAGCAGTGATGCTTAGGCAGTGGCGATTTTGCACACAAACACCCTTCCTACATAATAAACATTCAGCATTATCTGAAGACATGTTTTATGTTTCACAGCTGGGAGTGGGGTGGAGTGCTATGGTATATGAAGGATAGTAGACAGAGGTGCTTGGAAGCATCCTACAATGCTCAAGATAGTTTTCACAACAAGGAATTACTTGGCTTAAAATATAAAAAGCTCCAAGTTGAAGAAACCCTCTTCCAGGAATTATGAAAGGCTTCCTCAAAGAGGCCATGTATTAGTTTTCCATTGAAAAACATGTAGAGTTTCTAAAGGCAGAATGGGGGTGGAAATACAATGAAACTGAGTAGCAGTATGGGCAAAATCCATTATTTTAAAACAAAGGTCATATTCAAGAAATGAAGGATTGAGACTGTCGTTAATGGCTGGAATGTAATGCACATATGAGATAAGAAAGGAGGTTGAAAAATTGAGTTGAGGACCATGCCAAGATTTTGCATAAATGTATTACATATTTATGTATAACATAAACCATTCCTTTCATTTTATAACAAACTGGGATGCTTCTATAGTTATATTTTGCAAAGAGTAATTTTCTTGTTTTGTTTTGTTTTTTGTTTTGTTTTGTTTTACCTAGCTGGTGTTTCCATGTTAGTCTGCCAGTTTTTCTCCTAATGAGTGATTCTATTTCACTGTATAAAGCCATCAGAATGTACACAAGCAGTCCACCACCAATGGGAACTTAGACTGCTTTATGATATATTTATACAAACAATACTACTATTAATGTATATGTACATATTTGCAAATATTTCCCCCTGATATTTTTTCTAAAGTACTTTAATTGCAATGAAGTGTTTTATGAAAAACCTTTCAAACACAGATGTTTTTGCAAAGTTGAGGCAGGAGATTATAGGGACTATAAATAGGGAAGAAACAGTGGGAATGCAAATAAGTAGGCCCATTCAATCATTATTGTAGAGGTAGATATGATAGAGTTGATTTTAATTAGAGAGTGCATGGCATTTGAAGGAGAATCCACATTTTCTAGGATGAGGACTTGATGGTGACATCGTAGTGTGATGGTTAATTTTATGTGTCAACTTGCCTGGGCTATGGGGTGGCCAGACATTTGGTTAAGCATTATTCTGGGTATGTCTGTGAGGATGTTTCTGTATGAGACTGGGATATGAATTTGTAGATCGAGTAAAGCAAATGTGGGTAGGTCCCATCTTACCAGTCGGAGACCTGAATAAAACAAATAGGCTGTGAGCAAGAGGGAGTGTTTCCTGACTGCCCATCTTCCAGCCAGGACATTGTTTTCTTCCTGCCTTCAGACATGAACTGAAATAGCTCTCCCTGAATTTCAAACCTATTGGCCTTTGGACTAGGACTATACCATGGACCTCCCTGTTCTTAGAGTGGAACTTATACCATCGACTCTCTGGGTCTCTAGCTTGCCAATAGATCTTGAAACTGTTCAGCACACATAATCATGTGAGATAACTCCTTATAATAAATCCTTTAAAATATGCATACATACATATGGATATATACTGACTAATAATGATGAATAACACGAATATATACTGATTAGTATTAATAACAAAATTCATTATATATTATAATAAAATTCATGTCATTATGACGTATCAATATATAAAATATATAATATGCATTATATAATAAATACATATTAATATAAATAAAATAATATATATATAAACAAACATCTCTTATTAGTTCTATTTCTTTGGAGAATCCTCCTTTTATTAATAATAAATCTTCCATTTATTAATGGCTTTGAATGACTCTCTGAGACAGTAGCAGTTGCCATCTTTATCCTGCCATCAAAAACTCTTGAGAATTAATAAATCCCTATTTTATGATGAATTCTCAGCTTCTGTTCTCCCTGTTGGCGCTCCCCTTTGTCCCCTCTGTGGAATGCACAAAGTCATCAGTGCCACAGCGGCTGGCATCACCATCCTAGTTCAACCAATTTGCCTGTTTACAAATATTATTTTTTCTCTATAACCTACTGGAACTATGCAGAACATGAACTCCTTTTTTGTAGAGATGGCTATTTATTTTTTATTTAAATCGGAATTCATTTCTATATGTTTACTACTAGAAAATCTATGTTCTCACAAGAGAAATCAAGGTTCCTTTGAAAGGACAACTGTCAGTTAGACTGTCATTACTGAGTTTGGCTATAACAATATTAATAACACAGATTTTTTTAAGTAGGCTCCACGCTGGGTGGGGCTCAAAACCCTGAGATCAAGATCTGAGATCAAGACCTGAGCTGAGATTAAGACTTGGATGCTTACCTGACTGAGCCATCCAGATGCCCCTTAATATCACAGAAATTTTGAGACAAAGTAATAGGCTTCCAATTTTATCTTTTTTAAAAAAATATTTTATTTATTTATTTGACAGAGAGAGAGATCACAAGTAGGCAGAGAGGCAGGCAGAGAGAGAGGACCCTGAGATCATGACCTAAGCCGAAGGAAGAGGCTTTAACACACTGAGCCACCCAGGCCCCCCTAGCTCTTACAATTGTAATAATGTTTGGGAAAATGTATATATTTATTTACATGGTAACAAACCTAAGATTGACTTTCTGAAATCCAAAACGCAGGGATGACCTGAGCAAGGATGGATGTTTCTACTTAACATAAGCTTATCACTTCATGCATGGTGCCCCAGTCACTGTGGATATAGTCATGAGAGATGTCGAACTCTAGCTGCCCTTGCCCTCAGGTACCAAAGACAGAGATGTTCCATTTGGTCTGTAAATGATGGACCGGTTCTCATCCCTTTATGTGATTCGATCTCATCTCTACATGAACCCTAAAGATCAAAAAACTCTCTTTGATATAAGGAAAATCTGAGTTTAAACTGTACCCACAACTTTCTACCTTTTTTCTTGGGATGGTACTTAAGCTCCATAAAATTCAGGTTCCTCATTTTAAAAATGTAATTAAAAATGATTACTTTGTAGGGATTTTGGCAAAGATTTTATAAGACAATGTACGTAAGGCACTTGGAAAACACTAAATGTTAGCTATAATTATTGGTACAGGATCAATAAAATGTTAATGAATGTATACATTTAAGTTATATAAGTGCTTTAAACACATTTGGCGCAAACTGGGATTTGGGCTTTCTTATTTAATATTGCTTCTTGGCCTTTTGGCTAAGATCAAATGTAGGCTTTATTTATTTGTTTGTTTATTTATTTATTTATTCAGCAGTAGAATATTTTACGCTTTATTTATTGTGTTTTAGTAATAACATGCATTCCATTCTGGTCCACAACCTTAGAAACATATATGTGGCTCACACCTTCTTCATTGGGAATCTCAATTTTATGGATCTTACCTGAGAGTTCTTTTCTGTATTTTACAAAAGTAATTGACAACTATGTTCTTCTTACTATCAGCATGTATTCAACAGGTAGTAGTGAATTTACTTCAGAGTAAGCATAAGATCTTATTCTTTCCTCTCTGTGATAAGAGGAATATAAACTTTAATGCTAGTATTAGAAATATAGTTTAAAACCAAAAAAAAAAAAAAAGAAATATTGTCTAAGACTGGAGAAGGGAGGATTTGCTCAACACAGACTTGAGTCTCTAACGAGGGAAACAAATAGGCAACACAGGGTAGTATTGTCTGACGTTCAAAGATCAGGAAATGTTATTTAAGTATTAAATATAAGTAATGAGTTAAAATGGTAGCTACTATGTAATAAAAAAGCAAGATGCTTAATGTGCCTAATTGTTTATACTGATAAAAAATGTTTCTTGCTCTCTTCAACAAATATAAAATTATACTTCTCGTAGACTAGAGTACTACCCTTGTGAACATTCAAAATAACTGGTAAGTGGAGAAAAGAATAATTGTCATTAGAGGATTGATAACAAAGTAATATTTAAAATATAAACATAAACAAAAGTCATCAATATACATAATTCATTGGGTATACTGACATCTACAAGTGAAACCTAAATCATAAACAAAATAAACTCTTAGGGGGAAAAGAAAAGTTATATTCATAAATACCACCTTTCATTACTAAAAAGTGAAATTGCATATATATATGTGTGTGTATATAATAGACAATCCAACTATTATGTATAAAATTTACTTTTTAAATTTAAAAATTCATATTTTGAAATATATAATATATATTGTACCTCTGTGTGTGTCTGTGTGTACACATAGTTTGTGAGAATTGCTTGATTTTCTCTGTCAGCCTCAGTACCCCCTCTCTCTTAGACATAGATGGAAAGGTATAAATATCCAACCAAGTTATTTTTTCAGGACTTGTTGGTTTTCTCAATCAGGAAGAACGTGAAGAGGAATCTGCAGAGCACTTCTGGGAAGCCCTTTGTTGTTTATGATCCCTCAGCCCCCCTCCCTCCTCAGAGGCCCAGGGATCATTAGTGTTCATTAAGCAGACAACAGCATGCTCTTTAATTACTCATTCAGCTTCTGGAGTACCTTTACTGTTAGTCTCACCTGCAAACTTTGAGATCATTTTTTTTTTCAAATCTATTTCTACTACAATCATTTAATAAATTGAAATGTTGATTAAAAATGCAGATGAAATGGGTGCTCCGGTGGCTCAGTCAGTTAAATGGCCTGACTTCAGCTCAGGTCATGATCTCAAGATGCTGGGATCGAGTTCAGCATTGGGCTCCTTGCTCATCAGGGAGCCTGCTTCTCCCTCTCCCTCTACCCTCACCCTTCTTGAGCTCTCTCTCTCTCTCTCTCTCTCTCTCTCTCTCTCTCAAACAAATGAATAAAATCTTTAAGACATAAAATAAAATACATTAAGTCATGGAGTTCTTTTTTTAAAAAAAGGGTGATCTGGTTTTCTTAAAGAATTTAAAGCACACTATGGGTCATTTCATTTCAAATCTCACCCCCATCATTAACCTCATTTGCCTTAGAGTGCTTGAGAACTTCTCTCAATGCTATACCACTTTCTTGTCTTTGTCAAGTGGACAACAGCAAGAACACACGTTTAGCCAACTACTATGACTGCTCCCCCGATATTTACACCTGGCACGGCATAACTTGTAGCCAGAGACAGAGATGTGTCTATCCTGCCCACAACTGGCTCTCCTGAGTAATATTACATGGCATCTTTGAAGATACTTTTAATATATTAATCCAATGTCATGAAGGATAAGGTTGACCAAGAAGTGCATAAATTACCCTTCATGTATTTTTTTCCCTTTTAGTATACTATCACATGCACCTACAAGAACAGACCTCTTTTATTCCTTGAGCTTCTGCATTTCTTCACCAGCAATCAAAGGTTAAAAGGGCTAAAAAGATTCAATTACAGTATTGATGATTAGCCTTACCCTCAAAAAGGAGCCCAGTACATTATGAGTATAGTATGACAGTATATTTCTCAACTTAGAAACTGATGTTAATATCATTGATCAATATTTGCTGAAGGTCATTTTCCTTTTTGGCTTGTCACTATGACAAATTCTTGAACAGACTAGAGGAAAATAATTTAGAACAATAAAGTTAACAAACACTGTTGCCATTTTACTGAACAGACTAGAGGAAAATAATTTAGAACAATAAAGTTAACAAACACTGTTGCACATTTAGCAAGGATTCAGGATTTTCTTTCCAAGGGTTCTACAGCTACTTTTGATGGATGTTTCATAAAGAAGACTGGCAGATCAAAGTCTTAGGACTGTTTTGTTTTGGTTTTAGAATTTTATCATTGGGAGAGCATTTGATATAAAGTGGAGTTAACACTGGTGGGTAGTGATAAAAAGCCTTGAATTCAAAGACTTATTATGGTTTAGAAGCTCTTTCCTTTCTCAAGACATATTCTATATTCCATTCAAAGGTGAGAGCTGGAAATTCAGGGAGTGAAACAAATGTTTCAAAGGCCTTTATCCTAGCATGCCAGATGTAAACTTTGAGATAGTTTAAAATAGCAACTTGTAAAAAAAAATACAAAAACAAAAACACACACAAAAACAACAAACAAAAAATGACTTCATTAGTGTACTAATATTTACAGATTAGAAATAAATCCCTGAGTTCTAAGCTCCTGTTCTACTACCAACTGAAGCCAGCAGATAACATTTTCAGCTTGATTTTCCCCATCTGTCACACTGGAATAATTTTCTTCTTTACACTTTCTGTGATATGATGAAGTCTCAGAATAGTGGCAACATGGGAAGCATTAGTGAAGGAGAGAAAAATGCCCTGCCTCAGCTCCCACTGGTGTAGCAAAAAGCTCATTATAGAGGATGGAAATGATAAATATTTGGATTTCAGGCCCAGATAAACTAGAAATTAATAAGAAGAGAAAAATAATTCCTAAAAGAACCTGCTTATTTTAAGATTACTAAAAACAGTGTTGTCTACTGGGGAGAGGTAGCTGCTTCAAAATATCCTGGTTTTGCACCTTATTTCCTTTTGGTGACTCAGGTTTTGGGGAGCACTGTGGAATAGGCCCTAAATATCATGAGCATCAATACAAAAGACAATGTTTCCTGAAGCCAGTGACACATTGTTTTATGTTGTCTTCCTTTTCTGCTGAATGGTTGCTTACTACATACACCCAAAATGGATGCTAAGAACAGTCAACAATCCTATTCAAACCATAAAAAACAGAGTTTTGATGACAACTAGAGGTCTACTGGAAATGATCTTCTGTTCTTTAAAGGTGAAAGGTGAGGACTGTCAGAAAGTTCTTACTCGATATAAGCAATCAATGGGAGGCATAAGGAACAAATTAATGGCTGTGACAAAATTTATAAGCATTTAAAAATGAATACAGTATTTAAAAGTTCACTGACTGGTAAAATACACCAGCAATATTCCAACATTTCTGAATCAGCAACATCTCTTGAATCAGTTCTTTTAGGAGCATGTAAGCATATATATATATATATATATGCTTACACACACACACACACACACACACACTTACCCACATATATAAGGAAAATACAGAGAGAGAGGTATTGTGAATTATTTTTTCCTTTCCTGATATAGCTATGCAACACATATTTATATTATTTATATATTTATTTTAAACACTGATATACATAATAACCTCTGTTTTTATATGTATTTTAAACTATATACCATTCACCTCTATCACTTTGAGCATGCAGAATATCCAAGATGATGTTTGTCAGTGAATATAGTTGCATGTGTATTCTTCCGGCAGCAATGAATTCAAGGCCCGCCACACATATTCATGTATACTATTGCATTATAATATTCAAACATTAGTGCCACACTGGATTTCACTCAGTGAAATACTAAATGATATATCTACATATATTTGTTATATTTTTTGAAATACATATTATTATTGACTGCTTTTGTATATTTTAAGTCAGGCAGATGTAAGCTAAGAAGCTACCAGTCAGTCAAGAGAACAATGGGAACATATATGAACACATTCTCCAAGGAGAAGGTATTGATAAAAAGACTATTTATTAATCTAGAAAACCACATAGTGATAAGATTCCTAAATAAAAAAATTGATCTGCTGTACATAGTAATATTGATAAATATCTTATGAGTCATCTAAGTCATAGAAAATCTTGGTATTTTGGGTAAAGTTTTAAAAGGTTAATGATATCAATAAATATGTCATATATGATTATTTATTATATCATTATGTTATTAACTAAGGAAGAAAGCTCTCAAAGACAACAGAAGTCCCTGAGGTATCCTGCTGCATATATAAAAAAAAAGATGTATGACTTTTACAATCACAGTTAAAGTACATTAATACAACTTAACCCTTTGACACATCCCTTATTATCCTTCCACACACATAACTAGTTATTTTATGTAAAATGGTATTTAACTAAATTTGTACTTATATAATAATTGTATTACTCAAATATAATACAAATTTAAAAAATTATTTATTTTTTAAAATAATTCACTAGTTTTTAAGTCATTATGTTACTTAGACCTGAATTAAGTTGACTGAATAGTTAATTTTAGAAAATTTATTTTTCAATTGAAATATTGTCATTTAAGCAAAATGGCAATGCCTCCAAATTCTAGTAGTACTAATAGAGTGAATTTTATTATAATTTATTGTATTGTTGAGAAGTATGGGTTAAATAGCAAGATAATAAAAAGAGCCACAACACGAGACAGATTAATTGTCTCTCTCGATTTTCACTGTGGTGTCATTTCAGAATTCTTGGTTGTTAAGTTACAAATTTTCCCCTTAAAATCATATATGTATGGTTCTTAAATACACACTTGGTATCTTGTTCTTTGCTTCCCATTGTCCTGCACATGGTTTGGCATATAGTTTCTCACAAGAAAGATGATTTAAAATCCATTAATGAACAACTTAAGTTAGAAGTGACCATTATTCAGGGACAATTTAGGTTACTGCAGCAGGTTAAATCTACAAATTATCCCTCTATTCTACCCTCATTTATTGCGGTTTGCCATTAATTTGGAGGAAAAAAAAGTGAGTACAAATCTAAAATATAACTTTAGGATATGATAATATTATGTGCCATGATACATCAATGAGATATATGTAAGGTTTCCTTGTTAGATAAAAAAAAAATTAGTGGACAGAGGAAAATAGAGGTGTACTGGCATAAGGCAACCGATAAATCACTATACAGTCTCAATACTACAAATTTTATATCCAGAGATGATCTCAGAAAGATAATCAAATGCACCCTTGAAAGAGATCAAGAAGGCAATACATCATATTTTAGGGAAAGCCTTTCATCATGCTGTAAGGGTTTCATGAGAGTACATACTGGGATGGCTATTGACCTAGGAGCCTCCTCTCCATGACACAGTGCAGTTTTGTTTTGTTTTATTGTTTGTTTTTCATGAGTTAGCCATAATTCTTTCCCTTGTAGTAGTTAATTTATCTGAATTGCTTTCAAGAAAAAGTAGCTTGGAAAATCCTAATCCACCAAGAATCAGTATGTTGCTATACACTAAAGTCATGGTACTTAAATTTTGGTATTTAGAAAGTTTATATTTTTAACAAGCTTCCAAGTTGTTTCCTATACACCTTAAAGTATAAAAATCACTGCTCTTAGAGAAACTCCGATTACCATTCCCTAACTAAACATCTACACTGTAGGAGATAAATAGAGAGTAATATTAGTTCCTTCTCACTTTAATGAGAATTTTTGATTCATCACTCATTTCCCAAATTTTCTTCAATTAAAACCACAGCTCTTTCCTCTTAATATATATAAATCCTTTAAAATCAGTCTGAACCTGTGTCTCATGGCATTTCCTTCATCATTCAAACTACTGAAATAAACTATCATCAATTTATTACTAATTAATATATGGCTAGTTTCAAAACATTGGATTATTCCATCTTGATTATTCCCTAACATTACTGTGGAAAAAGTCATCAAACTCATTTTACTTGTGAAATCCAAAAGATTTCTTCCAGATAAAATAAAGTTTTGTTATTTACTCAAAATTCCCATTCTTTTTCCCACTTGTCAGGCTTTAGTCAGATTATCCCCTGTACCTGAAACCTATATTAAATCTCACCACTCATTCCTCTCCCTTAACTTCCCTCTCTTTTCTTTGCTCTGAATTAAAAAGCATTTATTGTTTAGTGATCTGCATAAATACTATTTTCTCTAAAAAGTCTTCCTGTCCTTGCAGACTTGGTTAGTTGATCCTACAGCACACGTAATTATCTTGGCAGTATATTTATTCCTCATTGAAAATTCTGTGTTTAGTTGTTATCTTTCCTAGCAGATTTCCAGCCCCGGTAGAATAGAATCCAGGTCTTTCTTGCTAGAAGGCATTCAACTGAATGTCTGAAAGAATGAAATGTTGCCCCTAATGTTTGCCTTTGATGCAAGCTCCTTCTTATTATATGCCTAAACTTCTTATTTCCACTACCTTCATTACTTCTTCTGGGGGTTTCTAAACACTATTTGTGTTTGTCCTATATCTTGTCAGTTTCCCCCCATATAAAGCCTCCATTTCCAGTGTAGAAGCTAGAGAGCTCACTTTCCTTTCTTTCTCGCACATGGATGCAGACTTTGACCTGGGTCCATCAATTAAATGTGAAGATTTAGATTCCATAGCAATTTGAAGAAATGGACACCACATGGAATCAATGTTCAATGTAAGGCTTTCTAGACCAATAGAGCACAAGTTCCGATATCCAATTCCCAATGTAAGCAGGGTCCACTGGAACATTTGTGCCCGGTTGTGACAGGGGAGTTTGCTGGAGAAAACCATTACAGTGTGTTGATCACTCATGACCTGACTCTGAGCTTAACTTTCTGGCCTTTCTGGAGATCCATTAAGCTACCAGATATCATTAAATAAATTCCTTTCCTGCTTAAGCAAGTTAAAGTGGATGTTGTTATTTTCAAGTGTGAGCTCTGATAGATACATCCTATTATTCAGAGTTGTTTTTTGCAATCAGTTTTGTAGATTCTTCTCCCTATGTCTGGACTTTAATTATATTTATTCACTTAAGTTATTCAGGAAATATCAATTGTGTACCTGTAGATATTAGATGATACTCTAGTTGCCATTGATCCTGCAGAGGACAGAACAGGAATATTTCCTACTGTGTTGCTCATATTCTGGGCTGAGAAAGAAATTAATATTTCATGACTGATAATTATGTTGAAAAATTAAGTGGGTTAAGTGGTATATGGATGCTGTTGAAGGTAGGATATACAGGGAAGGCTTCTCTGATCTGGGACATTTAATGAGAATCCTAAGTCTCTAGAACAATCTTTGGCTTTCCGGGGGAAGCGCATTCTAGGCAGAGCAAAGTGTAAGTGCAAAGATCCTGAAATGGGAATATAAATCACGTACTTGAGAAAAAAAACAAGAAAGTGAGCCAAAGTAAGGTCACACAGAGCCTCACAGGATACTGTAAAAACTTGTATTTCATGTAAGTGAGATTGGAAGCCATCTGAGATTTTAAACAAAGGATGAGATCTGTCTGGCTTTTCACTTACAATACCACCTTGACTGCTCAACGGTAAACAGATAGGGAGCCTGGATCATGGTAGAAGCAGAGACCAAATGCTGTTACTACATAAGCGGCCAGAGCACCAAGCCTTGAACTTTTTCAGCCACAGGAAAATGAGAGAGATCTAGCAAAATAGACTGAAAATGTGAAAGGAGGTAAAAAGAAAGAATATGTTCCAGACCCATTTGAAGAAAAAATTTCAAGGAAGAGGAATGTCAATGATATCCACTGATGTCAGCTGACAAGATGAGGACCCAGAGTTGGCAACATGGAGGTTAGTGATAGTATGAACCTAGAGTGATTTCCCTCCTTTTGTTTGCTGTCATACTCTACTGCTCAATGACATCTACTTAACTTGTCCTTTTTCTGCTACCTACATTTGATATCTACACACTTCCATTCATTTAGTGTTTTCTCTCATTTCGTACAATGCCTAAATGATTGGTGACACAAAGATTGCAAGTTACTTAATGCGGTATCCATGCTTTCTGTGCTCCTTAGCAACAGAAGCTCATTTATTTTTTCAGGTCAGCAACAGATCAGCTGAAAGGCAAAATTGCACAATCTTCTTTGCAGCTAGGTTGGACCATGTGACTCAAATCTACAGAATGAGTTATATCAATTTTATAGTACTTTCAAGAATCTTTTTTTAGGGGGTAGGAGTGTTTCTTCTACCTTCCCTCCATGTACTACCTGCTGGCTATACTCTGTATATAATTACATGGAAAAGTGACAAGATGGAGGAAGCTGAACCATTGTTAATTGTACAGATGTAATGTAAACAAAGACCCAAATGTTGAAAAACAGCCTGACAAATAATCTGTCTGGACCTTGATTTTGCATTGGCAAAGGATTTTTGGTAAATTGTTACATGTTGTGCTTTGGAAACAGATATGCACCAACCAAGGTAGTAGCATTAAGTGGAATTGCTGAGGACTATATAGGATGACTTTGTGATGCCTATTTGCTGCTTTCAGTAAAGTCCTCCAATAGGGTTATGGACTTAAAATCTGCAGGTTAAAAAGGCAACATCTCTGTGCTAGAAGATGCGATGTTTTTGTGTGAGTGTAGACAGATTTAGAGAAAGAGTGAATACATTTCCTAGGGCTGCTATAACAAATTACTACAGACTTGGTGACTTAAAGCAACAGAAATGTATCTCTCAAGGTTACGGAGGCTGTAAGTCTGAATTCAGGGTGTCAACATGGTTAATTCTTTCTGGAGGCTCTAGGGAGAGTCTCCCATAATCTCTGCTAGCTTCAGGTATTTCTAGTAATCTGTGCTATTCCTACAACTCCTGTAATTGTATCAATCTTCTCTTTGCCTCCAGTTTTCACTTGTCCTTCTTTCCTTTCTGTCTGTGTCTTCACATGGCCTTTCTATAAGGATGCCAGTCATTGAATTTAGGGCCTGCCCTAATCTAATATGATCTCAACTCTTTATATCAGTAAAATCCCTATTTCTAAATAAGCTTACATTCTGTGATTCCACATTGACATGGGTTTTCGTGGGCACTATTTGTCCCAGTATAGACAGACAGACAGATAGACAGAAGATAGCAAAGCTGTGGCTTCAGCCGTACTGGAGCATTGAAAGATGACCTTGCTGGCAAAGATAGTATTAAAGGTTTTGCTTTTCTATCCAAGCTCATTATTTCAGACCACCTCAGTTTTCAAAAAAATACAAATGGGAAATAAACAGAGATTAGGAAGTTTAAAAATTCTTAATCTCAAACAATTTGTGTATATAATTTTATTGGCTATGGCTACTTGCATTTAGGACTGCAAGCAAATAAATCAGAAGTCTACTGTGTATCTAGAGAAATATATTACCTGTCCAGACCTGTCCTGCACAAACAGCCTATGGCAGTTATACCCTTAAAGAAGTTCTGTGTACTTAAAACTACATGGCTGGAAAATAAAGCAATCACCAAGGGTGTGGTCATCATTACTCACCTCACTAATGGCAGTGGAGAATAGAGGAAAAGGAAGAACCCTGAAGACATAGTGAGTATGGAAGGTGACAGTTCTCCAACACTGGGTCCATTCTTATGTGCAAACTTTCTGAGAAGCAGAGTTGTAGACATTTATTTCGTTTAGTATTTCCAGATCTTTGCATTTTGGAACAAAGATATATACCTGCAGAGAACAGTCAGGCTCTAATTTCTAAGATAGCTTCAGTTTATCTCCAGCAAAACAATCAAAATCTATCAGCACACACTCTAACCAACTGAGCTAACTGGCCACTTAAAACAACCAAAATCTAGGGGCGCCTGAGTGGCTCAGTTGGTTAAGCGACTGCCTTCGGCTCAGGTCATGATCCCAGAGACCTGGGATTGAGACCCACATTGGGTTCCCTCGGCGGGAAGCCTGCTTCTCTCTCTCTCACTCCCCGGGCTTGTGTTCCCTCTCTGGATGTGTTTCTCTCTGTCAAATAAATAAAATATTAAAAAAAAAAAATCTAAATCTAAAACAAGGCAACAAGATATGTCCTCCACAGCCGATGAATGCATGACCTAGGTTTCTTGCATCAGACTGGACAGGACTGGATTGGATTGGGGGTAAACATTTATGGAACGCAAGTATCCTTATAAACATGAAACAGTTTCTATCTTGTAAAATAGCTAATAGTCATAAGCAAGGTTATATTCTATGTTAACAATGATATCTTTGGTACATAAGTTTACTCAACAAATATAAACATAAAACAACTCTGACTTACCATTATAGCTGTTAAACACAAAGATTGTTATTTTCCATGTGAATAACCATAGACAAAATGGGAAGTGAGTCCTTTCAGACATAATTGCAAGATAATCTGGTGTCATGAATGGTTAATACTTCTCCTTAAAAAAAAAAAAAAAGTTGGGGCGCCTGGGTGGTTCAGTTGATTAAGCGACTGCCTTCGGCTCTGGTCATGATCTCAGAGACCCGGGATCAAGCCCCATATAGGGCTCCCTGCTGGGCGGGGAGTCTGCTTCTCCCTCTCTCACTCCCCCTGCTTGTGTCCCCTCTCTGGCTGTGTTTCTCTCTGTCAAATAAATAAATAAAATCTTAAAAGAAAAAAAATTACCTGACTGCTGGACATTGATCCAATGTCCATTAATAATAAGCATTTTATTTTATTGCATCTTATAATAAACTGTAAATAAGTATGATAATCTGAATATTTATTTTCATTCCTAGCAAGTTTTTAAAATTATAAAATGTAAGGACTTCATAATAATGTATGATTATATGATAATTATACAATAATACTTGAATTGTACACTTACCTTAAAGTGTATAAGTACATTAACAACTCAGAGATGGTCACATATAATTTATCTTAAAATGTAACTTTCATATCACTTAGAAGCAGAATGTGTATAGTAGCTTGGTTACACATTGAGAAAAAAAGCTAGAATGCATAATATTGATTAAGAGTAAACATTATAATTTCTTCAGTTAAATACTAGATATTATAATGGTGCTAGAATTTCTACTTTTAATAAAATAACTAGTGCTTGGATTGCCTATTACTAAGGAGAATGCAAGATTAGATTTGGTGCCTTCATAGACCTTCACTGTAACAACCAAAAATAAAATAGATATTCATCACAGATGCACACTGAAGATCAGGAGTGCAGGATGTAGGAGAAATATACAAATACATAACAAGTTCCACATGGGAAAGATAAAGGATATATTGATCAAATAGACTAAAAAATAAGAGATTTTTCAGAGTTGGTTGTGATCACCTTTCAGTTCCATCTTGTGGAAATAGATAGTAAATATTGGTTATACATAATCCATCAGGCATGCCTTCAATTATATTATGGTAGCTCTATTAGAAATCTACAGAGCATTCATATAAATTTAAGTACTGAAGCAAAATTATTTTTTTTAACCAGAATATAAAACCTTTTCTCATTTGTCTCTTACAATTTGATTGAGGGAAATGTATAGTGCTAAATTAATAAGGTGTGTATGTAGATCTTTTTGTGATCATAAAATTCAAAGTCTACAGAAATTTTTGAGGAAAAGAAATTATTTATGAAGGAAAGATCAAAGTATATTTACATGCTTATTTAAAAAGAGTCGACTTCAAACACACTAAGTTCATTTATCTGGAAGTTATTTATAATTATAAAACAATTACTAAGTGACATTATTTAATGAATTTCCTCACATTTCATATCCAAATGTTATTTCAGTTGAAGTGAATATAGATGAGATTTTTAAAATAATATTTCACTTCTTCCTTTTTTGTTTCAAGATGCTAAACTAAGGAAAATAAAACCAAATTTTAATTTTGTCAGGAAATACAAAATAAGATGCCTAACTTTGAATAATAACAAGAGCTACTGACAGTGCAGGAAATGTGCATTCATGGATTTAAAAAAAATGTTTTCTATTTGTTGGAAACAAAAAGAAACTTGATGAAAATGCTTTTCTTTATGAGTGAAATTGGTACACATAATTCTAGATTTTATCTTCAGTTTCTGAATGAAATCTATAAATATGAATTAGACTGTCACTCTACCATAATAAGTTATGTGATATCAATATGAAACCTACAATGTAAATTCATAAGCTCTAACCAGCTTTTTTCTTTTTTTTGGTCCCTAGCATTTCATTAATTGCATGATTTCATGTCTAGCAATTTTAAGGTACAATTTTTTATACACCAAATATATTTGTATCATAGTTTATTAATCAAATATTATTTTAAATAGTGGCTACCATATTTAAATATTTAATACCTCAGCACTTTAAAATATTTCAATAGATATTCAACATCCTATAGTAGCTTAAATTTTTTATTATACAATACACTTCACAAAATCAGGATTTCTAAAGTTCTGTGGTCTTCCAATGAGAAATTATCCAAGGTAAAAAGTTTATCTGTGTGCACTTATGAGCATATCAATTTCATTCAGTATGTAAAGTCATCCCATATAAACTCATGAATAATAGCATTCGAAAGAGATTAGTAACAACTGATACTATAATAATTATTATCACAACACACACACAACACAGTAAGAGTTGTGTGACTTGTGGTCTTTCTCTGTCTAAATATCTTATTGTTTACCCACCCTTCTTCTTGTGATGATGTGGGAGTATAAAATGTTTACATGAGAGATGAAATTAGGTGAAGGATGCAGGCATTTTGATGTATTGTTGGGCTACTACTAACCTTCTGACAATATGTCAGAACGAAGATTATCTGCCTCCTGATCACCTGACTATGATAACTGAAACTTGGGAAATGAAACTGTACATAAGAGGGGGCTACTGCATATTTATTTCATAATAATAGTGAACGACAGGCTAAAATATACAATATGATGAATGATATCCAGTGAATTATAGTAAATTTGAATTATTTTAATGAAACTAAGATTACAATAATTAGATTAATTTACCATTAAATAAACAACATAATAAAACCATGTACTTTATTATCTATTATTCTTTATGGATAATGCTATGTAAAAAAATGGTCCATTAATAAAATGACTGAACTAATTTATCAGTAAAAGTTGTTTCTTCAAAAGGGCTTTCAAACACATCAGCAATTAAGTTTTGGTTACCAATTTATTTGGTAAGATACAATTTAAAATTTATAGTTTCCTGCTTTGTTCTATTTGGGTTTTTTTTGTTGGTTTTTTTTAAGATTTTATTTATTTGACAGAGAGAAACACAGCCAGAGAGGGAACACAAGCAGGGGGCGTGAGAGAGGGAGAAGCAGGCTTCCCGCCAAGCAGGGAGCCCAATGCGGGACTTGATCCCGGGTCTCCAGGATCATGACCTGAGCCAAAGGCAGTGGCCCAACCAACTGAGCCACCCAGGCGCCCCGCTTTGTTCTATTTGAAGTGGAAAAGTTTTCTCTGAAAAAATAAGGAGAGTAAGTAGTGTGGGCTTTTTTTTGCACAAAACTACATTTTCAGAAAATGTCTATTAGTAGATTTATCATAGTATTATTACACAGTTTAACAATAAGTATTCAAATTTAGGCATTTTCCCTGATTATATAATGAGATCTGAGAAATGTAACTTCAACCTCACATTGTCTTTGCCAAATTTATTTCACATAAAGAATACGCAATAGGATTTGTAAAGAATCAGCCTTGTATTATTATATGCCAATCAGTTCCATGTCTAATAGCATAGGATTCATAAAGTACACATCGGAATGCTGTCACACATTTAACAGATTCCTTTTCTGAGCCTATACCTTACAATAATCTAAATAACTCAAGTGCAGAACATACACCAATTAGTCTCTTAAAATCCAAAGTTAAAGTCATCATAAAAATCCAAAATGCAAATTAAAGTAAAAAGGTTCAGTTTTTACAAAGCAATAAAGCGACTGAACTTAGATCCATTTATTTATCACTGTCTGAAAAAAGGAAATGTAGTTTTAAGAAGCATAATGCACCACAAGAAAAGTGTATTCTTCATTACCTTCACCTATTTTGATCAGCACTGAATAATAAACAGAATTGTTGAATCACAATATTGTACACCTGAAACTAATATAGCACTGTATGTTAACTATGTTGGAATTAAAATAAAATAAAAACAAATAAATAAAATAACAAAAAAGGAAGTATAACATAAATATCCTTTGCTAATGCAATTTTCAAAGCCTCTTTTGGGATTTGGGGCCATGCTACCATTAGTAAAATTTTCAACACAAATACAACATAAAAATAAAGAAGACTGCTTTAAGAATTTCCATAATGTTCAAGCCATATCACTAATTCTATGTTGCAATACATTTTTGCATTCGTCAACATTTTCCATTGAGCATTTAAATATTTAGGAACCTTTTAAATCTCTTTCCACTCCCACATCACTGGGCCAAGAGAAGAAATCATTAACACATTAACCCAGTCGGAGGACAAATACTGCATGATTCCACATATATGAGGTCTCTAAAGTAGTTAACTGATAGAAACAGAGAGTAAAATTGCGGTTGCGAGGGGCAGGAGGGAAGAGGAAATGGAGAATGCTGATCAATGGGCATAAAGTTTTAGTTATGAAGGATAAAAAAGTTTTACAGAACTGCTGTACAACACTATGTTTATAGTTACTGAATATTAACTGAATACTTAAAAATACTTAAGATCATAGTTTTCATGTTATATGTTTTTTCACCATAATAAGAAGGGAGAGAAGAAAGAAAGAATTTCCCAAAGCATACCCAACAGAAATGTATTAAAGCAATCGTACTACTATTAATGATACAGGCTTCTTAAACCAACAATCATGAGAAATAAACTTTCCATACAGACATCATGTATGATTCTTTTACATCATGGATCATTGCATTATTAGGTTTGTTTATTGGCAGATTCAACTTTCTTATCTGATGACAATCATATAATTTTAAAGAACCTTCTAAACTCTGCATAATTACACGTTATTTAAAGCCAACACCATGGGAACAGCTAGAGAGAGGTTTATGCCTGCTTTAAGACAAACATTTATTTCCAACATAATGTGGGATGTGAGGATGTGAAGGATGTGTAGATGCAAGAATGGACATATTTTCCCTCTCTTTCTGAATCATTGTCTTTCCTAAAATGAAATCTTTAAGCATTATGTCAATTTCTGTGAAAATGTAAAACTAATATCAATATAAGTCATTTGAATTCTTTGCACATTAGATTGTTATACTTCCTGTTGAGAATAATCAATAACCTATCATGGTATTAATTATATAAGGTAAACTTGAAAAATGCAAGTGGGTTGTATCCAAAATTACTTATTACCAAAAGAATTTGTAAAACCAATATAATATGGCTCAATCACATGCAAATTTCATAACCTAAAGTTAGATATGCTCAATTATTTAGTCATTAACCAACCAAACAAATCACTTAACCTCATATTCCGTAATTTTTATATGATAATAATGTATGATTCAAATCAGATAACAAATGAGAATGTAATTAAAACTGTGAAATGAATATGCAAATACCATTATTACCATGCTTATATAAGTGAATTACAGATAAGGCAGAAAGAAATTGGAGTTGATCTTAGAATGCATCTTTTGTCTGAATATTTTGTTTGTGTCATGGTAGACTTAAAAAAATAGAATATTTTCACAGGTTGGGTTTTTAATTTGTTGTCTAAGATAAATTTCCACAGAGAAATTTATTTCTAGAATTAGAACTCTTGTTCTCTAATTTTAGGACTTGGAAGAAAATAAAGGAGTTCCCCTATTTTGTGCTGCTTCTGTTGTCATAACTGTCTTCTTTGATCTCTGTTTATATTCCCCTCAGTGAAAAGGCCAGAAAGGAATTCCCCAGTAAGCCCACTTCCAGTGTTCCTTTCCAAGCAATAGCAATGAAATGTAAATAGCAACAGGTGGATGGAGTTTAATGTAAAGATCAATGGGGACAAAATTTAATGATTAAAGTATGCTGAAACAAGATTCAAAAGAACTCTATGGTTATGTTCAATCTGGTGACCACATTCCCAGAACCCTGCACTGGAAAATGGTGGATGCCGAACATTTTGGTAGGAGACAATTAGAAATATTTTTGTAAATCAAAATTATTATTTAAATAAATGCAGAACTGGAAAATGGATATAATATTTAATATTTTATAGAAACCATTCTCCCAAAAATTTATCTACAAATTCAATAAATTTCTAAGAAAAAACCTACAACTTGATACTCAAAGCCAGAGTGAAGAATAGCCAAGATAATTTTGCATTTAGAAAGGAGAAAGACAGATCTTATCATATTATTAGAGTTATAAACCTTATAAGTCTATAATAATTAGGAAAATATAGTATTGGGGCACCTGGCTGGCTTAGTTGGTTAAGCATCTGCCTTGGCTCAGGTTGTGATCCCAGAGTCCTGCAAAGGAGCCTAGCTTCAAGGCTCCCAGCTCAGCAGGGAGCCTGCTTTTCCCTCTGCCCTTCCTCCTTCTCATGCTCTCTCTCTCTCTCTCTCTCTCTCTCTCTCTCTCTCAAATAAATAAATAAATAACCTCAGGGGGAAAAAAGAAGTATGGTATTTTTGTGTAAGATTGGTTAAAGGATCAATGGTGAAATTGAAAGCTCAATTATAAAGTGAAAATTTAGTTTAATACTTGTGTTTCCCCTTTTCCTTTATCTATACTGCATTAAAATTCTTGAGACTATTTTACTCAATTTATACAATCCTACTATTTTAATAAAGTAGCCTTTAATAGGAAAAAAATTTTTGAAAGAATTACACATTTTAAAAGATTATAGATGATGCATCTATCACATAAAAGTCAAAGACTTTAAGAGCAATTGGTCAGGAAATAATGAATACGTTAGCACCATTGGGTCAGAGAATTTTTTTAAGAATATATTTAAAGGTAGAGTAGACATCCTGAAACAATGTAGGCATAAGACTAAAGAAAGAATAGTTCTAAAGAAGGAGAGATCCCCCTCAAAGAGAAATAAAATATAAGAACAAATAAAAATAAACCTAAGAACTTCTTATACCTTAAAGGTAGACTTGACTTTTTAATGATAAGAAAATGTTGATATGTTGCTGTTTATTTTATGAAATATCAATGATCAATTATCATATTGATAATTATATAGCTACTTCTTCTAAAGTTCCAATTGCAACTGAGATGTTTAAATTGAAACCTAGATAATATTGTCGCTTCATAATAGGAGTACAATACTGCTTGATTTTTAAATACTTTGTCCTTTATGAAAACATTGCATTTTTCTATTGTGAACAAAATATATCTGAATTTATTTAAGGTGGATATGACCTCAAACATTTTTAAGAACATATTGTATGCAACATTAATGCAACAATGTTTGACATAAGATGGTGGTTCTATATTTTATGATTACTTTTTCACAGAAATGTTTGTCACAGTACTAATCTATGAAAACAATCTTTAGAAAACTATTAAGTAGTAAATAGGTGTTTGTTTGTTTTTTTTTGCCACCTAGAGTTGATAACTTACTGTTTTAGCATGATCCAAAAGAGAAACAACAAAAAAACATATCTAGCACAATTCCCCACAATTTCCTTCCTTTGCTTACTACTCTTTAGACCATATGTAAAATGAGGTGTATCACTGTGGTAAAGGAATTATCACAAATTCATTCGAAAAGCAACCTGTGAAGTAAGTGATGTGAAATGGAATTAACTATTCTCAAACTCGGGTTAGTCACTCTGTAAGTGAATGATGTTTGCATGTTCTGGTTACCTTTCATGAGAATCAGATGTTTTTCCCCAAATACTTCTTTAAATTGCACACTTCATTATTTTGAATTTTTAAATGTTTTTGGTTGACTGCCATGTTGTTTCTCCTGGCAAAATTGGTAGCTTGTCTCTATAAAAGAATAAATGTCCATTTTTTAAAGTCAAACCCTACATCAAAATTAAGTTCTAATATATTCTTTCTTCAAAAGAAACTTACTTATTGAAACACATTGTTTTAAGAAATTATCTATTGGGTTAAGATCATAAGAAAATATATTTTTTGTTTAATACCAAAGCATTCATTCCTTATGTACTCACTAAATTTAAAACCGGCAACCAGCAATATTATGAAGAAAGAATTAAATTGCAGGGTGCCATATGTACTGACTTTTATAGCTGCATTCATATTGATTACATGTAATTTCTAGAGCAGACCTCTTTTAACTTTATAAGAGAAAACTGCAATTAGATACTTCTACTTCACTATATGATTTATTATCTAATAGAAGTGCAGAAAAACTGTCTGAATTTAAATGTGTATTTTCACTACATTTAAAAAATACCCTGTTTGTTATTTTGAGAATTATGGGACAGATAGTTAAACATTGCTATTAATTTTTATGATCCTCTCCTTTCTATGAAAAAGAAATCAACATGATTGAATTATAAACTTAAAGGCATAAAATCAAGACAAATTTTCCACATATCTACTTATAGGATTACTAATATTTTTACTTCTCAATGTAATACCTGTATTAATGAAGATTGATATTAATAGCCTTTTAATAAAATGTGATTTTTGTGCCTCTATAAATCATAGGTATGTCATTTTCTTTAATGCTTACTGTCTTGCTGCTTCATAATATGAACATTATATATATTATACATTCTCTCAATTCAAAGACATCCCATTTTTTAACCCAAAATGTATTGTATAAGACCCCCACACTGCCACCATAATACCCATGTAATTATTTGCATGGTACTAATAAAAAAAATCAAATATGTAAGGTTTTTAAAAATTAATTTAAATAATTCTAGGATAATGTCTATAATTTGTTCAGAATTTGTCCATTATGGTGAAACTGATGGTCATTCTCTCCTATGCAACATTTTTGAAAGAACATTTTTGATATGCTTTCTACTTTTCCCAAAAGTTTTTCTCTTAAATAACAAATTTACAGTTTTAGCTCTTTTTTTCTGTGAGGTTTTCAAGCCAATGAACATATAAAATCCTATTATAGATGGTGATTTTATTCCACTGAAACGAAAATATGTTGCTCCTGATGAATAAAATTTTCTCTCTCCATAAATTAAAGATTCCCATTTGAAGTTCACAGTGGAAAGTGACCATTTTAATTTCTTTATTCATGATGTATTGGCCAGCATGTGTTCCAGAGATGCGATGACATACTTAAAAGATGAGAGAAATCCTCTCAAACCTACACGTCTAACTTCACAGATTCGAATAGTCCAACATCCCAAATCCTCCAATTCTTCAGTCACGGTAAGATAACATTTCCATAATACTCCTTTATTATAAAAGCAATTCATTCTAAATACAATGTGTTTCTGAAACCAAAGGCTTATCATAAGAGAACTACTTTTTTTAATGTCTATATAAAGCTTTTACTCTAAAAGGAATAAAGGAACTGCACCACCAGCAGCTATAAAACAATGTACCGTTAATTGGGCCCCATGAGGATCAAGCTTCTGATATTGGCCATAGGAGCACAGAGATAAAGAACAAAGATTCCCTCAGATGCTTGAACTCAGGGCATGCCAATGGTGAATCCTGCATACTGCCTACCCCACTAAGGCAGCACAATTCTGTTTCTTCCACAGATTCATCCGAAAATACTGGCATGTGATACAGATTTGGACTTTTTATTATTAACCCACTAAAAACAGGAAGTGGCATCACACTGTGGCCACAGATGAACACAGAAATTTGCAATATAGAACAAGTTTAAAAAGATTGTGATTGTGGAATATTGAAAAGAATACATTGTTTGGATATGTATGTCTTATTCCCAATTCCACTACCATCTGGCTCTATAACTGGTAGGTCTTTATTGTTCCCTAAAATAGCTGTGTTGGTTTATATACTCATTCATATTCTTTCACAGTTTCCCATATTTTACCCTCATCCAAATATGCATTAATTTTTTATCAATTTCAACTATAGAAAAATTATTGCTGTATGTAATCATCAAATATAAATATATTTGTGGATATTTATTATAAATATTACATGTTAATGTGAGAAAACATAACACTTTCATAGATTGTTGATAATCATGATTAAATATTCAGATTTAAATTATTTTTTTAAATATATATATTTTTTAAAGATTTTATTTATTTGACAGAGAGAAACACAGCCAGGGAGGGAACACAAGCAGGGGGAGTGAAAGAGGGAGAAGCAGGCTTCCCGCCGAGCAGGGAGCCCGATGTGGGACTCAATCCCTGGTCTCCAGGATCATGACCTGAGCCGAAGGCAGTTGCTTAACCAACTGAGCCACCCAGGAGCCCCAGATTTGAATTATTTTTAAAAATATTTTTAATATCTTAAGTATTAAATTTAAAAATGCACATTTTTGCCAATATCAGAACTTCTATTTTTTAACTATTATGATCAGTAATAATTAGTAATAACTAACTACATAATTAGTTTTTGACACAGTGTTCAATGATTTATTAGTTATCTCTTTTGAGAAAGAGACAGTACAGCAGGGGGCAAGGGCAGAGAGAAAGGGGGAGGGAAAAGAGAATCTCAAGTAAACTCCTCACTGAGCACAGCCTGATGCAGGGCTCCATCTCATATCCCTGAGATGATGACAAAACCAAGAGTTGAATGCTCAACTGAACCACCAGGCACCCCTGAGTAATTCTTTAGTAAATAAAAGGAGATAATGACTGAAATGAGCTAATGTATGTAATGCACATTGCACCAATTTAAATCACAACTTAGTAATTTGATGATCACTTCTTACTGAATTAGCTTATCAACTGAGTAGTCACATCTAATGACATCTATAAAATAAAGGGTTATCCAAAACCCTGGGTCTTTTCTAGTGTCTATTTTATGATATCAGTAATGAAACACAGAAAAATAGCAGCAGCAACAACAAAATATTATGTATATGAATCATTCAAGGGAAACTATCTGGGGAACTATCATTGGAACTTCTCTATTCCTGCTGGTTCATTCATTCAACAAATGTTTATCAAAAACCTGCATTACTATACCTTCAGGTGTAATAGTACCCACAAGACAGAGAGTCTACTTCGTTCAGTCAACAAGCCAATTAAGAAGACTGACGTTGAAAAAAAAAAAAAAGAAGACTGACGTTGAATAAATAATTATAACCTAAAGGCTCTAAGCCTTCACTGTTGGCTAATTTTAGAACCCTAGGAAAGGAAGTTGTGTTTGAGGACTGGCAGTCATCATAGGGGCTAGAAAAGTCAAGAATATTAGTTGACTGAGAGATTAGTTGTGGATAGGAAACATACAGATCAGGATAGGTGACTATTTTCATGGATAATAAAAGTCAGAATGTCTAAAGGAATAATTGTAGGACAAATTCATGAGTTTGTTCCATATATATAGAGAGAAGCCTCAAGGCAGAAATATTTTAGTAGAACCCCAGAAGACCAGTTGGTCTGAAATACTTTAGGCATATGTGCTTGGTGGAATTCAATGGTAATTAACAAGTATAATATTCCTTCGGAATGAGGGGATCCTGCTTATAACTATTCTAAGGGCTGAGAGGCATCAACTGGATGGAAAAATCATGTCTGGTTTCCCTGACACAGAGCTCCACTGATGATTTCTCTATCCTCAAAGGAGAGAAAACATTTGTCTGGTGTAGGGAAGGTAGAATTACCTCCTTTCTTAGTGACTTACTACTTTTACATAATGCGAATGTATTTTAGGCCAGGAGAGGGAATTGAGCTGTTGCTGAAGCAGTGATATATTTAAACTACAATTCTAAAGATGTTAAGCATCTGATACCCATTCGTGATTTAGTGCTAAAAATGATAAAAGTTTGGATATATTATGATACATTCCCTTATATAAAAAGTGATGATATTAGAAAAAATACCTATTAAGTGATTTTTGCCCAAGGTCACAGAGCTACTTCATTGGTCTAAGACAGACATTTGAACCCAAGTCACTAAATCTTATTAACAGCTTTCCTAGGACCTGCTTCTCAAGATTAATTTCAGGAAATTCACTTACAAATCATTTGCAGAAAATTACCTCCAAGCAAAGGATATTTAGCAAAAATTATACAGTTACTAAAAATTTTTAATTTGTGTATGGACAAAAATTGTAACAGATAAAATTAAATAATTAAGAGGAATTTCCTAAAATTTTAAGCTTAATAGTGAAATTACATTTAACATAATAATGATGTCAACACCATTTTATGTAGAGAAATACCTATAATCAAACATCTAAGCAAACATTTCTGATTTTAAGGTATTCCATCGATGCATATCTATAGAACAGAAAGATCTTATTTTTTCTCTATTATTAAATCTGCCTGTTTCACAATGGAAAAACCCATATTATTTATGTTAAAATATTCAAAGTATATTTTGCATTTTTACACACATAGTCCTCCGAATTTGCACTCTGTGTATAAGAACTCTGTATAAGAGCATGGTAAATAATTTACACATTTTCATGTGACTTGCTACTTAAGGGACAGCAAGAGTAGCAGAAACTAATGTCTCTTATTCTGGGCCTGATTAGAAATATTTTAATATATTGATTGACCTTATACAAGATTCTAATATTAGTATTATGCTATTTATTAAAATGCATTTTTCAAAGCATGTGAAAGTAAAAATCTGTTGTGTGCAACCACACATATTATGATTTGGATATAAATTTTCAAAAGATTTTAACGCTTTGTAAAGGTCTGTAAGTAAACCTTTTTTATCTCTACATATGGTGACTTAGTTTCATGGCCATTTGTCTTTAGGTATAAATTGAAAATACTTACAATTTTACTTTTTGGTATTTTGCTGCCTAAATGAGTTTTTCATTTTGCAGATATTACAGCACTGTGAAAGCCATGATTAGAATGCATCCAACTTTTTGCTGTAAATTCACAAGCACACAATTTCCAATAAGACAAGTGTTGAAGTAAGCAAGAATCTAAGAGAGAATGAAATGAATCTAAAAAAGTAGCATGCCCTGGTCATATTAGATCACTAGTAAAAATTAAAATATGACTTGAATTGTTAGTTTCCTCTTTTATCAAGCTCTTCAATTTCAGAGCCATCATGTACATCATCTCAATGATATTTTGCTATGAATATTTGTGGGATGCTAAAAATAATTTCCATCTGATTGATTTTTTAGATTCATCAGTGAAGCAAATCATCACTCCAAATTACTAGAAGACTGTATCTACATAAATGAGTATTTTCTGGCCATACTGAATACATGTGAACAAGTACTCACGAGTATAGCTAGTTTGTTTCTCATAGCCGATGTCCATTCTGATGGGTCACTGTGTCCATTTTTAATGGTTTCTGCTTTGCAGTACTGGCTGAAATATTTTTAATAACCCTGATTATATGATAGAGCATGGTTACATTTAGTAAAATTAAATATTTGTACTCATGACCACTGAAATATTGTGAGGCAAGTATATAATTGCTTATTAAAGTTAAAAATATCTATTTAATTTGAATTTAACTTCTAACCAAGCTTCTCTTATATGCCTGTATGCTTGCTTATGTTGCTTTGCTTTGCTTTTTTCTTATACTGCATTAAAGGCAATATTTTAGTTATTTCTCCTCTGAGAAGAGAATCTACATCCACAAATCTCCATCATTTGGACGTGCCTTTTTATTTTCCTGGTTTTATCATTAAAATACACACACACACACACACACACACACATATACATGCACACACAACTGTGTATATATATGTATATATATATATACACAACTGTGCATATATATGTATATATATATACACCATACATATTGGAATATATATAACATATATATACACACACAATGAAAGATGATTATGGAAAAAAGTTGAATTAATTTAAAAATAGCTTATCTAATAAAGCCCATACAATTACCAATAATTCCTGCTTTAACTGGACTTGTTCCTTGGGACAAGTAGAAGATCTGTACAGAAACTTAAGGAGAGAGCCACCTGGATTTCTGAGGTAGCTTAGAAATGATGTATACTGGCAAATTTATGTGAAAATTCGTCAGGAATCAAGACACTCTAGAAATTGGTGATTGAATATTATCGGGAAATGACTCTAGATAGGTTCTTCATATTTATGTCTTGTGAATAAGGAAGGAACAGGGATTTTGCCAGGATCATCTTTCTATGAATGATTTTATAGTAAACAGCGTTGGAAATTAGAGATACTGTATCCTAATAGAGCCAAAAGCAGGCTTGCTTGTAAACATGGAAGCTACATATTAGAGCAATAAGCAGCCTTGCTTATTGTCCAGTATAAAATATTTGTTTTCCTAAGACCAAGTTTCTTTTACTTCAACACAGTCCAGTTGTATGTATTAGTGCCATCTGACCGTTTGAATCCCCCAGGGAGAACAGAAGTTCAGGAAACCAGGACAAAATTGATTGGCTATTACTAATGCTGTGAATATTAATACACCCCTCATCTTTGACCCATGAATCTCATGTCTTTAACTGACATGGGTCATGAAGAATACCAGGCTATCATCAGTCTTCACCTCAGTTGAAATTTTAGATGGCTCACAGCTCTTAATACATAGAATTATTTATATTATTAAAGAAAAGTGTTTTCTTCCCATTGAAATAAGCACTCTCAGTTCAATTTGCCTTTTATATCTACAATACTTTGGCCAAATATGCCATTCATGGATTCAGTAATTGGTTTATTTATCACTATGTTCTTCTAGAATTTCTTCCCTAACTGCTCATATAATTATGTAATGTAAAATGTTTATAATAAACCTCTTATATCAGAATGCATGTGGACATTTGCTTGCTAGCTCATACACTAACTGGTACTTTACCCACATCCACTATCTATCTATCTTTGTGCTGAGTTTCCTCAGACACCAGGCATTATGCTAGGTCTTAGAGGATGAACCTTAACCAAATATTAACCAGGTATAAACTCTTCTTTAACTACTTGGATTAAGGGTGGGCATATGACTAAATTCTCATTGATCAGATATAAAGAGAAGTCTTTTGAGAGGTTAATAGGAAATATAATTTTCCATAATACAAATGGAAAGAGAGACTGGAAAGATCCTCTCTTTCTTTATGTATTTCCATAAATTTCTAAGAACACATGATGTCTCAAGCATCTGCAGCCTTCTAGTAATGATGATACAAGCCTGATGATTAAAACAAAGACAGCAGAAATGGCTAAGTAGGACAATCAAAGACCCAAGTCTTGACAATATTTTTGAGTTGTTGTACCAATTCTGGACTATTGTTTCTGAAAATCTCTTTACGTACATATAAACTACTCTACTTTCGTTGTTGAGACACATTTAGTTGGATATTCTGTTACTTGGAAATTAAAATAACTCTAATAAATAACATAAATAAATAAGATCTCATTATTACTAGTGTCAATTTGCTCAGCTTATGTTATTTTGCAGTTATGATAACTGATTTGTCTCAACATTTCACTTCTGTTCACCCAAATGTAGTGTGTGTGTGTGTGTGTCTGTGTCTGTGAGAATGTGTGTACATACACATATCATAAAGGATTGCAGTATATCGGTGTATCTATTCATGTATCCCTCTATCTCATTCAATATAAAGTTTTACATCAATATTTGATACTCAAAATTTAAGAATTTGTAATTTATTGTAAATTTATTGTAATTTACAATTAAATCTTGTTATAAATGTGCATCTTTATTAGCAGTGCTTTGAACAATATAAGGAAATACTAGCATGAATTTTATTAGAATATAATTGTGTATATGTTGACTGTAACCTAATTCTATGCCTTAAATAAAATTTGAGATAAATAAAAAAATCAATTATTATATAATTGAAAATAATTTGGGAGGTGACTATGACAATATAGAGAGCATGTATTATCATGAATTGAGTGTCACTATAGCACAAGTGCTCTAAAATACAAACAAGCTTTAAAAGTAACTTTAAAATTCTTGATTATATTTATTTCCATATATAAATTTGACATTAACAGTTAAAAGACAAAACTTATTTTTATTTTTACACACCATAGTCTATTTTAATTTCACTTTTCCAGGTCATAACATGACATAATTTTAGCCAGAGTAAAATCATTTGTCCCTTACAGCAAGAGAATTTGTGTTTAGGTTGAATTTGCTACTGCTGAATATAAGCTCTGATCTTTGCTTTGCCTTCATGGGTTATTTAGTGATATGCTTAGAACACTGCGCTGCTTTTTTAAATTGCATATATAAATGTTTATTAATAATTTTATTGTTGCAAGTCAAAATATAATGCTCTACTGCTTCACTGGTACAGTTCTTGATTTTATTACTAAGCCATATTAATTAATTTATTAAATATTAATGATAGAAAAGTCATTTCAATAAAGAGCAAGCATTGCTAATCCTGTATTACTTTGTTTTTTAGGTACTATTTCAGGATGATAAAGGTGTTGTCAATCTCATAAGTTATTAATCTTACTAATGGAATGACAAATACATAACAATCTGTTAATCTTGACAATAGACATTTCTCCTCACAAATTTATCTAATATAGACAAGAAGATTTTCTCTGACATTTAGATAAAACAACTTATTTTTGAAACACTAGGAATAATTTTATTTTAATGTTATTTCAAGACAGTGGGAAGCAATGTCACTTTGGAGTTTAATCATCAGTTGCCTTGATGTCACCTAGTGTGCAAATGTCTGACCAGTACATTTGTGTCTTGTTTTCCTCCCTTGAAAAGGGCTTTGAAGATCTCTCTCGATAGACTGATCTGACCTTGATTGACCCACACTGATCCTGTGGATAGTGCTACCTGTTGTCTTCCTTGTTGATCCATGAAATAGTCCAGCAACGTTAACTAATAGCATTATTTTGCCACTTTTTTGAAGGCCCTTTTAGCCAATTCACCAGGCTTAGCTGATTGATTATCTTCTGAATTTTCAAAGAGATTCTTGAACCTCCTCCATGACACAAAGGAATCTGCAAGCAGGTTAAAAGTGCTATGTAGGGTACTTTTTTCTATAACACCAAGTTGCTAGTTTTATTCCCCTGAATTTGTTACTTGTAGTACTGGGTGATGCTCAATTTCATTCCACCACTTTATTCCACTAAAATTCTTAATGGGGACCACAAACTTCTTTTTTCCTACTTCTTTTTCTCATATTTTTCCAAGATGAAAAGAAGTAGATTTTCTTCCTCCGTGCCTGAAAAATATTTACATCCTATTCTCCTACCTAGAGAATATAGCCTAATTGCTTAGTTGTTATAGTTGACACATATACCCTTTTCTGGAAAAACAAAACAAAATTAAAACATGCTTTGAGTTACTGAGTCTTGGTACTTAACATAAGAATTAAGAAAAGCTATACAATTGGAATAAAATATAATATTAATATTTGGAAAATATTATCCCTACTACCCAATATTTGGGGTTATGATCAAAAGCATGGCCTTGATAGTTAAGGTTTGAGAGACGATAATGAATGTGTTCATTGTAAACTACACAGGGAAACCATGGACTCTTAACATAAAAATGGTTGCAGATATAAAGAAAACACAAAAATAAAAAACACCAAAAAACTTACTCTCTTGGACAATGGACATTTCATTAAACTAAAGAGCAAGAGATTCAGGATATAAGTTTACCAGAAGTGTAACTCATGTAATGTAAAGAAAGAAGAAAATCAAAACAATGCTTAATGAACAAATAAGTACTGAGTTTAAAAGGAATTGATATTTAAATCTGTGTAATTATCATCTGTTCATAAGGAACGAGTGCAGTACAATCAAATGTATGTTCTTTATAAATATTATAATAAAGTATATACAAGTGGTACAATATATATGAAATAATATTAATGAAAATGCTCTTATATGGGTATTTTATTATCTCAAAATATGTTCTTTCATTTATTCTTCCAAAAATGATTTATTGAACACTAAGTGAAATTGAAAAATCCCAAACAGTGAACTAAAAATGCAGCTGTCTTATACAAAACAGAGGGTTACTAGAAGGGAAGTAGGTAGGGAGATAGGTTAGGGGATGATGGGTTAGGAGGGCACTGGTAGTGATGAGCGTTGGGTGTTGCATGTAAGTGATGAATCACTAAATTCTACACCTGAAATGAATATTACACTGTATGCTGGCTAGTTGGAATTTAAATAAAAACTTGAAAAAATAAAAATAAACGTTAATGAGTAGTTAATTAAAAATGCAGTTACCTGAATAAAGAAAGAAAAAGTGAGCTTAAACTAGGAAAAAATACAAAATTGACTTCAATTCTCAGGCAAGTCTCATGACACCTGATCCTACATAATGAACCTACTGCTACCCTCCTTCTCCAACAATGTGGCTCAGAGTATAGGTTTTCTACAGATCTTAATTCTTATTCCAGTGTTTACTGGAGTAATGCCACTTTATGATGAATGTGCCTCAACATACCAGTGCAGTTTCTTTTGAATAGTAACCAAACTGACCTCAGTGTGGTTTTTTTTTTGTTTGTTTGTTTTTTGTTTTTCTGTCTCTTACAAATTTGTAGATGCAAAGAAAAGTAATCATATGCTTGGATTTCAGCTAGTTCAGTTAAAAGAAAAATGTTCCACATGAAACATTAATTTTCAATTGGAAGCTATAAAGTATCCATTTGTTTTATTGTGTTGTAGAACTAATACAACATGAAGTTTCACAGCCAATAAAGATAGATGAATGAAGTTGAAAGACCACTAAGAAAGTTATGTTGACAGATTGATACAAAAGTATCATATATTGTGTCTGACAAATGGGTCTTGCAAAATTATTTTTACAGAGTAGGCTTGATTTCTCATCTACCCACTTTCCAAATGTGACTGTAAAAGGCCACACTCAATCTTCACAGATAAATAGTATGTATGAAGGAGTCACTGGACGTAAAATCACAGGAGAAGTGCAATGTTTATTCTACACATAGCTTTATGTGAATGACATTGATTGTTAGTTAAAAGCAAGGTACTCTGCAATCTCCCCATCCATCTGTTCCCTGAGAGAAAATTAGGACATATGCAAATGTATTTATACTTCCTTTGACAGTGAGAACTCTAATTTCAGTAAATATGAACTGTCAGTCAACTTTTGGAATAGAAACCAGGTTATGAATAGAAATAGAAAATAAGGGATAAGATGAAGAGAAGAATTTTTTTTTTCCTACTGAAGTTTAGGAAAACAAAACAAGGGTTACTAAGGATTAAGGTCCTTATAGAATATGATATTAAGATTCACAATATTTAATACAAAAAGATATGCAATAAACGAACGGGAGAGATAATCATGAAATTTTAGGAGTAAAATATAATAAAGTTGGTTTATTGGAAAATAAATAATTTACAAGGTAAGAAGATAATGATAAGTTCTCTGCTGGGAGAACTATGGAATGTAATAGTTTTCCTGTATTAAATTGTTTCAAATGTTGGTTAGGTAAATATCATACTGCAAATGCACATTGCATTTCAGCAAAACAGCAGTATCCATGGTATTTAATTAACATTGTTAATGTAAACGTTAAAAATTTAAAGTTATCTTTGTATTTAAGGTATAAATTCCTTTGTAATTTTAAGTAACATTGTGATAAAAGTCATCATTAGTAATCACTGAATATCCACTAATTGGATATTTGAGACTTGATCATAGTGACCAAGATATACAACAAAGTTGGGTGTCTGGCCCCACAGCTTCCCTATGAAACTTCACAGAGTTGAGTAAAATCTATACTATTTAAGAAAAACACTTTAAAAGTTAAAATGGCTTTTCCTGTCATGTAATTTTAAGTGTCTAAGTATAAAACAAAACCTCTTACATTGTTGGTGGGAATGCAAACTGGTGTCTTTTCAAAATGAAGAGGAGATTCTGTTTTGATCTCTTTGTAAAATATCCTGAGAGCTATTGTACTTTTAAAGGAGCTTAACTGTGAAATTGAGGCCAACAATCAGGAGTTACAAGGAAGCATGGAAGAAATTGAACTCAGGTTTCGGTGAAATGGTACGTGTCCCATCCACTGGCTCAAACCCAGTTCTGATGCCCCCACTCAAACTCCATGGGAGTAGAGCTTTCTATACAAAGATAGACCAAGTCTGTTAACGACCTGGAATTTAAATAAAAACTTAAAAAAAGAAGTACCTCGAACCAAATGTTCTTAAAGACTTCTAAAGTTGTACCCATTGAATTTCTCTATGGGAAAGTGCTGCTTTGTAATAGGCACGTGTAACCAGAAGACAAATAATAGTAAAGAGAATTCAATGATTGGCAGAGTCGTAGTATGAATGAGTAAACTGAAGCTAAAATCCTAGTCTTCAAACATTAACTGAGTTGCAATATTATTGGCATTTAAAACTTTAGAACGGATTCATTCTACAATTTCTTTGAATTAATATATTTTTTAAAAGATTTTATTTATTTATTTGACAGAGAGAAACACAGCAGGGAGGGAACACAAGCAGGGGGAGTGAGAGAGGGAGAAGCAGGCCTCCTGCTGAGCAGGGAGCCCGATGTGGGGCTCGATCTCAGGTCTCCAGGATCATGACCTGAGCCGAAGGCAGTCGCCCAACCAACTGAGCCACCCAGGTGCCCTTGAATTAATATTTCTAAGAAGCCTTTGCTCAGGCATGCCACATACTTGTCACAAATTCCTGCAGCTTTTCTAAGGTTCTTTCCCAGCAGGACTATATCCTTCATACAATTTTATCATTCATATATCCTTGGTGCACTTTATCATTATTTTATATTTTTTGAGTCCAAATATTTCGGTTTTTTTCATCTCTAGGTTTTTTGCACTTTTCGTGTTCTATTTGCTATGGCTACCTCACATTTAATTTCACTTTGAAAATCATTTCTAGTAATATTTTTCTTCGAATTCATTAATGTTTAATTCTATTAGTTTTACTTGAAATACTTTTTAAGGCAACCTAAATATCCAGCAATGTGAGGAGATCTAAAAAATACACACACACACGCATATAACACATATACGCATATTAGTGAAAATCAATGCATAGTGGAAGCAAAATATAATAAATATTTGTGTTTGAACAATACTTACACTAGGCAAACACATGTACCAGGTTGAATGTTGTCTATATCATCCCCATTCATATGTGCCCTAGAGAGAAACCTAAAACTCCTTTCTCAGAAAGAATAGAAGCCTTTGTTCTCCGTTTCAGCTGTGGGCAGTCAACTGAGATCCCTGGTAATGGCTTCCTTCAGCTCCCAGAGGCCTTTCAGTATGTTATACACTGCGTGGCTATAGGCAGCTGGGATCACCTACGGTAGTTTCCAGTAAGACTGATAGATTTTAACAAGTAAAACATAGGGCACTAAGTTAAATTTGACTTTCAGGGAAAACAGGAATAATTTTTAGAATAGATATATTTGGGGTGCCTGGGTGGTTCAGTCCTTAAACGTCTGCCTTCAGCTCAGGTCATGATCCTCAAGTCCCCAGGATCAAGCCCCACATCGGGGACCTCCCTGCTGGGCGGGAAGCCTGCTTCTCCCTTTCTCCCCCACTGCTTGTGTTCCCTCTCTAGCTGTGCTTCTCTCTGTCAAATAAATACATACATACATACATACATACATACATACATAAATACATAAATAAACAACCTTTAGAATAGATATATTTTATGCAATATTTGGGACATGGTTATCCTATAAAAATGTTATATACCTGAAATTCAAGTTTAACTAGGCATACTGTATTTTATCTAGCAACCATACTCCAGGGGCTCTGGGTTTCCTCTGAAAATGATTTATTTTTGTTCCAAGAGGCAGCTGAGATCATGGGTGCCTGCTTCCCTCAATCCCTAGGTCACTGCATTTCACATTTCCAATCTACTGTGTTCTTGAACTTCTTTCCCTCATCCTTCTAACTGTCATATAAGTCTTCAACTATCTGTGATAAAGTAAACTTCTTCCTGTTATGCTTTTTAACCAAATTCAGACAGATACTACTTCATAGATAGATAATCTTCTAAATCTATATTTATGTAATAGAGATTTATATTTATATGATATATATATTTATTTATATATTTACCATCTTTCTATATATACATACAAAAAAGAGAAGACATGAATTTAGATGTTAGTTATGGGTCATTTGTTTTTCAAAATTGCCATTATTTTTATGTTGTTTATGTGTTACTAAAACACACCAAAATATCCTTAAATATGTGGCTCAAAGGTACATAAACTCTTCTGTCCGCTGATTTCCTTCTCTGTTGGAACAATTTTGGTTATTTGGTTCAGATCATCTGCAAAGCCTCATCTTTCCTTTGTTTCTCTATTTTCAGTTCCCCAGTGAATGATACTCTGTGTTAAAGGATTTTATAGAAAACAAACAGTTATAGGACAAAAGAACTCCACAGCACATTGCATTATGCTTTTATAGATCCCATACTGACAGTTAACTCCATCATAGAGAAATTTCCAATAAGGTATAAACTTGTTAGGCTGATTAAAATGAATGGATCACAATCTGAAATGTAATTATTGGCTAATGTATAAAAAAGGAAATTATCTTCATAAAGCTAATGCTTAATGGAATTAATTCCTGTCTCCAAATGTGATTGGGCATTTTTCTTACTGAATGTTTTAAATAAAACATATAGTGTGTGCAATGTTCATATAACTTCACTGGAATAATAACCCAAATAATTGTATAAATTACTTTTTCCAGCAAGTGACAGCCCTGGATTTAATCTTTTAAAATAGTATGAGAACTGTAATACATATGGTGTAGTGCAGATGCAGATGCTTTAAAATCTGACTTTTTAAATGTCATTCTGCCATCTTGGTTCTATCACTTACTGGTTGAGTGACTTTGAGCATTTCTCAACTTCACTTTCTTTCTGTGCAAACTAAATATAATAGTACTTATATCTCAGTGTTGTTGGGAGATTTAAATGAAATCATATACATATACGAATATGTAGGTATAAAGTGTTTTAAGTATAGAGTTATTTTTTTTCCTAGTAATTGATAACCTATACTAGAGTTGGTCACATATTTTTACTATTATCAGTTACAGGTGGGAAAACCCATTAGCTAAAATACAGCTCTACTCTATGAATAAAATAACCAAATGATGAAAGCATGTAGTCAGAGTCAGCATCCTCTTTCCTCAGAAAGAGCTACTGGATCTCTGATCTATCCACTCTACCAAGACTGCATAGCATTCTATATTCCAAAGTACTTCCATGTATATTTGACTGAAATATAACATATAATGTTGTATAATGTTGTATTATTTTCAGATGTATAAGATATTGATTCAATAATTCTATATATTATTTAATGTTCACCATAAGTGTAGTCACCGTCTGTCACCATATAACATTACCACAATATTATCGACTATATTACCTGTGCTGCACTTTTCATCTCTGTGACTTATATATTTTAAAAGTGAAAGTTTGTACCTCTTAATCTTTTATTTCATCCACCACCCCACACCCACTTCTGCTCGTGCAAGCATCAGTTTGTTCTCTGTATTAGAGTATTTTTTTTGTTTGTTCATTTGGTTTATTTCTGAGATTCCACATATAAGTGAAATCATATGGTATTTTCTCTTTCTCTAAGTGACTTATTTCACTTATCTTAATACATTTATGTCCATCATGTTGTCACAAGAAAGATATGCAGATGGCCAACAGACACATGGAAAGATAACCAACATCACTAATCATCAGGGAAATACAAATCAAAACCACAATGAGATATCACCTCACACCTGTCAGAACAGCTAGAATCACAAAAACAAGAAATAACAAGCATTGGCAAGGATGTGCAGAAAAGGGGACTCTGCTGCACTGATGGTAAGAATGTAAATTGGTATAGCCAAAAACTGCCCAGACAGCCAAAAACTGCCCAGACAGCCAAAAACTGCCCAGACAGCCAAAAACTAGAGGTCCCTCAAAAACTTAAAAATAGAATTACTATGTGACCCAGTAATTCCACCACTGGGCATTTACTCAAAGGAAATGAAAACACTAACTCAAAAAGATATATGCGTCCCTGTTTTTTTCAGCATTACTTACAACGGCCAGGCTATGAAGGGGTGCCTGGGTGACTCAGTTGGTTAAGGGTTTGCCATCTGCTCAGGTCGCGAGCCCTACCTCTGGGGGGGGGGGGGGGTCCTTGCTCAGCAGGGAGTCTGCTTCTCCTTCTCCCTCTGTCCCTGCCCCCATCTCATGCTTTCCCTTGCACTCTCTCTCAAATAAATAAATAAATAAAATCTTTTTTAAAAAGCCGCATTTTAGAAGCAACCCAAGTGTTCAACAATAGATGAATGGATAAAGATGTGGTGGGTATATAGGCAGTATATATACACTGGATATACAGCCATAAAAAGCAATGAGAAATCCCATGTATTTTTAAAGAACAAGCACTTCTATTCCTATTCTAAGTAATATAATGATATCACTAGAAATTTAAAAAGAAATTTTACTCATATTCATACTAGTTACTATAAAACCAGCCCATTTTCATTTTTCCACACAATCCTTTAATAACAGTATATCATTTTATTAGTAATATTTTGATTTTAATTTTATGCTCTCATCATATTGTTCATATTTTAACTGACTTCCAAGAAGTCAGTATTGGAGTGGAAAGAACATAAACACTGTAAAGTCAACATGGGTTCAAGTTCATTCTAATTCTAAATGTACTTATGATATTCTGAAAACAACTTAACCTCCCTTAAGTTCACCTTTCTTCTTCACAAAATGTTAATTCTAACAATAATTACCTTAAGGGTTGTATTAAAGATTAAATGTCAAATGACTTAACATACCTTATCAAATTAAGCCCCCTGCCCACAATTCACACATGTGTGAATTTGGGTGATTCACACTTTTTGATATAAATTAATGTCTAAAGACAATAATTCTTTTTTAAAAATATTTTATTTATTTGACAGAGAGAAATACAGTCAGAGAAGGAACACAAGCAGGGGGAGTGATAGAGGTAGAAGCAGGCTTCCCGCCGAGCAAGGAGCCCAATGTGGGGCTCGATCCCGGGTCTCCGGGATCATGACCTGAGCCGAAGGCAGTCATGCCCAACCAACTGAGCCACCCAGGTGCCCTGTCTAAAGACAATAATTCTAAATGACTGATAAGATCATGAAAACATGAATGACACAGGTATTATATGAGTCCTCATGAAAACATTAATATCACTTATGAAGTAATGTTGAAAAGCATGAACTTGAAGATTCCTATAAAAGAAACCACTAATTAACATAAATATGGAGGATAAAGAAGCAAGGTACAGGTTTCTATGATATACATGTTAAATGATAACATTTTGTGCTATATAATATCACAGGAAAGTAGCCATCACAATCTGCAAGATAAGAATGACTATAATACTAATAACCAAATTCCTTTAATAAACATGATAAGGAAGAATTGAAAGGAGAAAAAGAAAGAGTATATTAGTTTTCTAGGGCTGCCATAACAAAGTACCACATTCTGTGTGGTTTATATAACAGAAATTTATTTTCTCACCATTCTAGAGGTTATCATACTGAATTAGCTCCCAGCCCCTTTAATTCATTTTATTTAACTCTCTAAAACTTTGTCTCCAAATACAGTCACATTCTGTGGTACTAGGAGTTATGAAAAAAGACATAGGAGTAAAGAAAAAAGCATATGAAAAAAGAAAACACTAGAGTATTACTTATATGTGAAATCACTCTCTCTTTTTCTTTTAAGGTTTACTTATTTGAGAGAGAGAGAGAGAAAGAGAGAGAGAGAGAGAGAGAGAGAGAGAGAGAGAGAGAGAAATGGAGGTAAGGGCAGAGGGAGACCTAAGTAGACTCCCTGCTGAATGTGGGGCCCAGTATAGTCTCATTCCCAGGATCCCGGGATCAGGACCTAAGCCAAAATCAAGAGTCAGACACTTAAGTTACTGAGCCACCCAGACGCTCCTATGTGGAATCCTAAAAACAACTTAGAACAAACACAAACAACACAACACAACAAAACAAAAGACAAAAATGCCAGTTTCATAGAAACAAAGAATAGAACGATGGTTGCCAGCACTTGGGGAGGAGAAATGGAGAGATGTAGGTTAAAGAGTACAAATACTGGGGTGCCTGGGTGGCTCAGTAACTTAAGCAACTGGTTAAGCAACTGCCTTTGGCTCAGGTCATGATCCCGGAGACCCAGGATCAAGTCCCACATCTGGCTCCCTGCTAGGCGGGAAGCCTGCTTCTCCCTCTCTCACCACCCCCTGCTTGTGTTCCCTCTCTGGCTGTGTTTCTCTCTGTCAAATAAATAAAATCTTAAAAAAAAATAAAGAGTACAAATATTAAGTTAGAAGTTCTGAAGATCTAATGTACAGCCTGGTGACTAAATTTAATAATATGGTAATGAACATTTGAAAGTTGCTAAGAGTGGATCTTAAGCATTCTCATGACATGGACACATGTGTTCACACACACACACAGTTAACTAATAACTGTCAGATTTGTTAATTATCTTGATCTTGGTAGTCATTCTATAATATATGTTTATCAATTCATTATATTGTCCATTTTAAATATATACAAATATAATTGTATATATTTAAAATGATGGAGAAATGGAGAAAATGGAGAAAAAGAAACTCTCACTTATCTCATTTGTTATAATGTCAGAAAGAAGATCCACAATTATCTAAAAATGCTATTCAGAGCCTGGCAGAGTAAAGTTTGAAGAGCTAGGGTCCCTAATGCCAGATGCGTGTCAGGTCCTCCTGGGTAAAGCCACACGGCAGCCTAGTCCTTCATCCTGTTTTCAACCCCTCCTCAGCAATGTGTTGTCTGGGGCTTGTACAGAAGAACTTTTGAGACTATTTCCAGTTGTTCTTCTTGCTCATTCAAGAGTGACCGGTTAGAGAGAAAAAAAAAAAAAAAAAAGACAGAAATCCAGATCTCTAATGATCTACCCCTTAACAATTACACTTTTATTGTTTCATATATTGAGGCTTCCTTAATGGTGGGTTTCATTAAAAAATAAGTGAATAAATAAATAAATAACTCATTGCTCTAATGTCATCTAAACACTAGGAAGACATTGAGACTTTCACAGATGGTTGATGGCTGAGCCAGGAGGAGAGAACTCCAATGTTCTAGTCCCTGCTTTGGAAAAAAAAAAATTGCTATTCAAAGTATTTCTTCATTTTCCAGCTATATGGAAAAAAAGGGATGGGGGTTAAATTCTTCATATACTTTCATTAAAACATCAGAGAGTAACATATTGCATGCCAAATAAGATATAAAGACCTATCAGTCTTCTATTAAGCAAGATATTGAAGAAACTTATAAAAATGTAATGTAATGCCATTCATTTCACTTTTCAGGGGTAAATACAGTTATTTTTCATTTAAGATATGGAATTTGTGTTGAAAACAGATCTGATTTTTTTAGCTTTTAAGTGAATTAACAAATCACAAATTTAATTTTTAAATTTTATTTATTTATTTTTTTAAAAGATTTTATTTATTTATTTGACAGAGAGAAACACAGCCAGAGAAGGAACACAAGCAAAGGGAGTGAGAGAGGGAGAAGCAGGCTTCCCACCTAGCAGGCAGCCCCATGCGGGACTTGATCCCCGGTCTCTGGGATCATGACCTGAGCCAAAGGCAGTCGCTTAACCAACTGAGCCACCCAGGCGCCCCAATTTCTTTATTTTAATTTATGATAACTGAACATCAATAGATACAACCCCATAAGGCAAAATATATTTGGGGACTTCAATGATCTTTAAGTGTATAAATATTTCCTGAGGCCACATAATTTGAGAACCACCTTAATAGACAATTATGTGAAAACTGACTAGATAGTTATCATTACTAGGAAGTTATTGTTAAATATTTTATTTGGAATAATGTTGTTGCAGGTTTTACAGTTGGAACCCTAATCACTTAGAAATAGATTTTGAAATGTTCAGATAAAATACTTTGATATCTGGGATTTGATTAAAAATAATCTTAGGAAGTAATGAGTTGTGCAGTGGATGGCACATAAATGGAATAAGACTATTCACAGGTTTCTAAATATTGTGCTTGGGTGATGTTGCATACTTGGCATTTTATTACAGTCCTTTCCTTACTTATATATAATAAAATGTTAAATATTTGAATTGCTAAGCAAAATATACCTCTTATATTTTGATGACTTTTACTTTTTACTGATTCATGGCTTCTACTTAGGACTTGTGTTAATTGACTTCCTTTCTTCTTGATGTCTACCTAGTTCCCTGAGTATTCTCAAGTATCTGTTGAATATAAAATAAGTTAATATCTCTTCTTGACTACTGCACAGTATCTGTGTCTCTTTGCCTCACTGTCGCCCATCCACCCTCTCACCTATGTCCTATAAAAAAAGTATCTGAGAGAAAAAAATTCTTGTTTTTTTTTTTTCCAGTTGTAACCCACTACATAGTTAACCTACTGGGAAATTGTCATTTGCAACCATATCAGGCAATACAAGCTATCTTCCAATAAGTTGCCCATGCCTGATCTAATAGCTGTGGGGCATGGTGGCAGAGAGACCCATATACCAAAAATCTCTCAGAGTAAATGGTTACAGGACAGAAATACCGAGTCTTCTTGAAAGATATGCTATGTAACCTGACAGGACCTTTTTTTGGCAGTATAGTGAGTTTACGCTTTGTATTAAAAGAGGCAAAGATGGACTTAGTACTTCAGGATGCCTAAGACAGGCTTCCGAGAGGTGTCTGGGTGGCTCAGTCATTAAACATCTGCCTTCAGGTCAGGTTATCATCCCGGAGTCCCAGGATCAAGCCCTGCATCAGCTCCTTGCTAGATGGGAAGTCTGTTTCTCCCTCTCTCATTCCCTCTGCTTGTGTTCCCTCTCTAGCTGTGTTTCTATCTGTCAAATAAAATCTAATAAAAAGAGAGACTTCCCAACTCCAAAATCTGATGTTTTTTAGCAAGGATTTCCATTTTGTAATTAAAGATGTAGTTTAACATATAAACATCTGTAGGAGCAGTTAAATAGTAACTCATATTAAAGATAAATATCTAATATTTCATTCTTTCCTGAGGGCAAATTTGACCAAGGAGAAGAGTGATAAAAGAATACTGGACAATTGTCCAACATGAGAAAATGGAAAGAGTCTTGAAAGACAAGAAGTATAAGAACACATTCACATTGTGACTCAGCACAAACTTTGCTCTTAAAAACAAATATATTAGAATCTATATATATTACATTTAATAAAATATCTCTGAGAAAGAGGTTTCTAACTCCTTGGCATTCTATTCATTTCGCAAGATATTGTTTATTCTGATAACATTTAGATTCATTCTATAAAATACCTCAAGAAAAAAATAATTATACTGATATCACTGACTATAGGCCCCATCATTCAAAAATCCTATGGACAAAACACTATCATCATTTTTCAAGACCCATGCTATCTCATAGACTTCATCTTTAGCATTGTCAGCAACACAGAGTGCATCATCAATCTTCCTTTTTTTTTTTTTTTGTAAAGTTTGTTCCATAACATTTTTGAATGAAAAGAAGTACTTTCTTATTCAGCTGTGATGAAAGAGTAAAAGAGCTTTTCTTGGTAGCTCAGACATGAGCATTGTGGAATGGATGTAATGCTTTTAGGATGTAATGTTTTTTCCATTAATTCCTACCAAATAAATATGAAGAATTAATTATGTTATGACATAGTGCTTGTATTAGTTTTCTAGGCCTGCCATAACAACAACAACAACAAAAACACAGACTGGATAGCTTAAACAACATACATTTACTCTCTTGGTTTTAAAGGCTAGAAGTCTGAGATCAAGGTATTTGTGGGACTGGTTTTTCTGAGGGGGGAACTCTCTGTTTCCTTAGTTTACTGATGGCTATCTCCTTGTGTCCTCACAATGCTTTTTGCTTTTTCATTCGTTTGTTTGTTTTTCTGTGCATGACCATCTCTGGTGTCTCTCTGTGTGACCCAATTTCTCCTTCTTATAAAGATATCAGTCATATTCCATTAGGGTCCACTCTAGTGACTTCTTTTAACCTGATCACTTCTTTACAGGTCCTATTTCCAAATACAGTCAGAGATGAGGTACTGGATTAGAGCGTTTTCGCACAGGACCTTGAGAAGGGACACAATTCAGCCCATAAAGGTGGTAATCCATCTGGATACTAGGAGTCAAACAATATGATCCCAGCCCTCATGGTACTTACCTTTTAATGGGGGAAGGGTTTTAATATGAGGATCTACATACTTAAAGAATGCTGTTGGTGATAAAAATATTTATCAGTATTCTTAAAGTAAGAACAAAATGCCTTAAGCTTCAATACTGTGGTTAGTTGATGTCTTTCCAAGGTGGTGAAATCCCATCTAGAAGATAGGATGAGCCCTCCACTGAACCTGAGAAACCTTTGCTCCCTGGTGGAATAGTTCATGTGATAAGGCTCTGGGAAGGGAGAAACCTGTATGTATCTAAGAACATTATTAAAGGCTATGTTGTCAAACTATAGTGAACAGGAGAAGAGAGTTATCATGCAAATTTGTAAAGATGGGCAGAAGCTATATGGCGCAGAATGCTGTAGGCCATAGCAAGTGGAAGTGTGATAATCTAAGTTTGAAAAATAATTGAAGGGTTATAACAAGAAGGACATAAATGATTTATATCTTTTTAAAATTTTACATTGCTTTACTGAACATCAATTGGGTAGCATAAAGGGGAAAATAAAGGATTTCTGCAGTAACTGAGAGATGATATGGTGGTTTGGAACAAGAATTAGTAGTGAGAGGAAAACAGTGAATAGGATAAAAACATGTTTTGGAGTAGGATAAGTAGTCTTGCAGTTTGGCATCAGTCTATATCCAAAACTGTGAAGGACTTGATTTTTTTTTTTTTTCTAGAATACAAACTAAAGAAGAACTAGACTATCACCATTCCACTGATTTGGGCAGAAGACACAAAGCTCTTGGGTTCAAGCTAAGAAGTCAACCTGTTGGGGTTACTAAATTCTGGCCAAAGACAGCAGAATCCTAGTGCAGAAACAAAGAGAATTATTAGTCCCAGCATTAACCAGTAGTCAGAGTTTTAGCATTGTTTTATACCAGTTCACTGACTGCCAATTCCCACAGGGTCACAGGAATAGATCCTAGTGAGACCTAGACATGTAATGAGGAATGTTCCGGGGGGAGATCTCTGCGATCAGGGAACTCAATCATTTCCCAGTGGGCAGTAAGCAAATTTGCTTTTGGCTCTGGAAGGAAACATTATGCGTATTGTAAAAGACTGTAAGCAAATCTGTTTTCTGCTATGTCAGAAACATTATCTCTGGCTTCTGAGGCTGTGTATATATAAATGTCCCTGAAAAAGTAGCCCAAAACAAAAGGGTAGTCAGGACCATACTCTCAAGATGTGCATAAACATGAGATATATGTGGTAAATATTTTCCAATAATAACTAACCCTTCTTTCTACTCTGTCTTGGCTTCTGGCAAGTTTCCCCATGAGTACACTTTCCATCAGCCATTAAAATTAATCTGACAGGTTGGGAAGAAATTTGTTTAATTTGTCTCATACAGCATTTCATTAGGGCTACCATCAATAGGATTCCAGTAGGATGAGACCAAACTACAGTATTCACTTAACCATACCCCGCCACAGTCGTAGACCTCAAAAAAACTGAGAAAGAAAAACTAAAAACCATTAGATTTTTCCTTAGAAAACCAAGTTGCTTAAATTTAAGAAATCAAGTACTTAAATTTCTGTTGTGCCTTTTTTTTTTGCGTGAGGAACTAATGGATATAGAACATAATTTATTAGCTCAGACTAATATATAACTGCTCAGACTTCACCATGGCTTACAATGAACTGTGCATGGCAAGTCTGTCATTCATAACAATATTGACCAATGAGTTCAGGCTGACCTGAATAGCTTCTTTGGGCTGAAGGACTATAATTGATCTCTTCAGCTAAAGTCAGGAACATCTGTACCACCATCTTAATTGGATCCCTCTTATTATAGGAATAACACCTTTCAGAGTGGTATAAATGTATAAGGTATCTCTCCAGGAAGCTACCTAAGAGTAACCAATGTGGTGATCCTTTGAAGAGGTCTCTGCTGTTGTCTAAGAGTTAAAACATTTTTTGGTGGCATTTTCTTAAACACATGAAGGTCTCCAGTGATCATTTCTAATGTGTAAGCCACTGTGTTTCAAGTCAATGGCTAAATTTTCATACCAGAAGTACAGTCAAGGAAGTGTGCATGGTAGTATTCAACCATGCTAAAATTGTTGGGGGCCCCCAAATAAGATCGATATCTCTCAGTGCCTTCAGCATGTCCTCTAGACTAGCAGGTATGGTTAAGGTTTCCCAATTCATTTCAAATAATTAATGTTAATCTTTATTTTTGGAGAAACTGCTGACAGAAATCAGTACAAATCATCTTTGTTCATGTTATACAATGAGTAGGGAGTGGGTAGAAGTATAGCAAAGGAGATGATGCAGACAGAGGCAGTGGCAGGTAAAGTTTTGTGAAAGATAGGTTGGAGCTAGGGCCATATCCTGCTATATCTGATAGACTTCTTAGTAAAATTAAAGGAAATGGCAATGAAACCAATGAAACCAGAGCCTCTGAGAAATGATGGCCAACCCAGAAGTTACTTAAATTTAAAGCAACTGGAGCAGTTTGGGAAATGTACACTGATGCATTTTCTTCACCAGTCAGTCTCTAGGAGAAACTTCCACAAAGATTATAAGCATCCCTTCATTCTCTGTACCACCAAGCATTTAAGATGTTCCCTATGCAAGTGCTGGATTTTTACTCACATTCTACCACCACAAAATCAGTACATTCCATCCCAACAGCAATAACTTCCCCTACTTCCCAGTCATCTTTTATGTATATCCAAGCTTTTAGTTTAAAACGGCAAGGTGCAAGAGGAAAAAGGTATTTTATAAATTTACATGGAATCACTTTGTCCCTATTTTGGTCTGTGTTGCTACTATAGGAGGACTGGGCAGTGACTCAGTCAAGTGGTCATTTTACTGATAAACTAGGACCACATCATTCCCACAAGAGAATCCATGCTTCTGAAGCAGATTTATGATTGAATCTTCTGGGTCTCCTTTGGAAAGATTGCACCTGGAGAACATACTAACTAGACTGATAGAGCATTGCTGTTAGGAGAAAGAAAGAAGAATCATGCCTAATAATGGTCAGGGTTGAATTCTAACAAAAAATTTGGAAGTCATTCTATATTGATTTCATACTGATCATGACCCAGGAAGTGACTGTGGGTAGATAATCCCTTATTCAGAACAGCAACATTCAGTATTTTTTTTTCTTGATGGCTTCCACAGCATTAGCAGAAATGGCCTCTGTGGACCTATTGTATAAAGGAGGCAGAAGTCAATACAATGGTCATTGGTAAGTCAGGAGTTGATTCCTTCTGAAAACACTGCACAATATTTGAACTACTCATGTGAAGGGTCAGAGAACTTCAGGGGAGGATGTTGGAAGATTCCATAATATTTTTCGGGTTTTCAGGAAATCATTGACAGAGGACTACATTGAGAAATAGGTCATGGGGATAATCTGTGTTAACATATAAAATATAAATCTTTGTCTAATAGTATTTCCTGGATGAATGATTTAAAACTTCATCTGATTGTGAATATGACAGACAGTAAGGTGTGGTAACCCTGCCTTTCAAACTACATATAACAGGGCACCTGGGTGGCTCAGTTGGTTAAGCAACTGCCTTCGGCTCAGGTCATGATCCCGGAGACCCGGGATCGAGCCCCACATCGGGTTGCCTGCTCGGTGGGAAGCCTGCTTCTCCCTCTCTTACTCCACCTGCTTGTGTTCCCTCTCTGGCTGTGTTTCTCTCTGTAAAATAAATAAATAAAATCTTAAAAAAAAAAAAAAAACTACATATAACAATATACCTGATGTAGAGTTAAAATTTAATAAATATGCATTAATTTTGAAAAAAAACATTTAATATGTATGTGAAGATTCAAAGACAAACACTATTGTATCCCTGATCATTTCTGGGTGAAATTCTGAATTCCAAGTAGGATAAACGAATACTGAAAATACCCTATGTAGTCTTAGATGAAGCAAACTTGAATATTAAGAAGTATTGCCATGTTTAATAGGGAAAAATCATTGACGTTTCATTAATATGTTTGTAGTATTAAGTAATCAATTAACAAAGATTTATTATGCTTGATTTCATTCATATGCAAAAATGAAACTATCCAGGGGCATAGGAAACATGACAAGATCTATATGATAATATTCTCTAAGAAGCATTTCGCCTTTCTTCCTGTTACACCTTCACTATGTATATTCCATTTGACACACAATGTGCTGGTGGAGGTGGGATGGAATTGTAGGGCAGATAGGCTTTCAACCTCTTTGGTTTTCACAAAAGCAGAAATAATAAGCAGTTAATTACTAGAGTGGCAACCGTCCAAATGAGATGTGATGTTTTCAAAACATATCTTAGTATTTTCCCCCAAACTGGGAATACTATTTTTCTTATCTCTAACAAAATAATTTTATCAAGTCAAAATCTGGATAAATTAATCCACAAGAGTAGCTTTAATGAAAGAAAAACAAAACACATAGGTCCCAAAGCTGTCAGTCAAACAAGGAGAGGAACAGGAAAAGAAAATGAGGTGAGATAAGGAATGAGATAGTGAAACAAAAGAGAGACCCTGTGGATCCAGGGAAAGGGGAGGGAGATTGTAAAATTGGTTGGACATGGTGATCAAAGGAGAAAAAAACTAATATCTGTGCAAGGTGCCATCCCCTGAGGGATGAGCTGCATGAATAGAGCTTCCATGAAATCTATGAGGGGATCAGGCAAGTAGCGCTTAGTCACTGGTCTAGTTAAATAAAAGGAAAAGGTGAATGTTAAAGTAATTGTTTTTCCAGAGAATTATTTTCTTTAGAAACAAATCCAATCATCCAGATCCTTAATTAAAATTACTACAATACTAACAGCAGCAACAATAAAACCTCTGTTAATTCCTCAATTGCAATTAAGTCATTACTATCTGGAACAGCAGGACTGTGTTATAATGTATCTTTATACCACAGTATTTCTTTTCTTTTCTTTCCTCTTTTCCTTTCTTTCCTTTTCTTTTTCTCTTTTCTTTTTTCCTCTCTCTTCTCTCCTCTCCTCTTCTCTTTCCTTCCTTCCTTCCTTCCTTCCTTCCTTCCTTCCTTCCTTCCTTCCTTCCTTCCTTCCTTCCTCTTTCACTTGGAAAATCTCTACTCCAACTACATAATCAGTTTCATGGAAAAGCCCTTGAGCTCCTTAAAGTGAAGTTCCTTCCTTTTTTGACTCCTTAGTCATGGTTTGGGCTATTAGAGCACTAACCATATGGTACTCTAATTTATTTTCATTTCTTCTCCCCCGCCCCCACCAAAGAAAACTCCTCCAGGGCAGAGATCATGAATACTTCATCTTACAGTCCTTCCTTCTGTAGCAGTGCCTTGTCTATCACATGTATTAGTTAAATGAAAATTGTCAAGGAAGTTCTTCTTTCCTCAATTACTGGATGTGAATAAATAAATGGATATTTTATAGGGCAGAGCAAGAATGCTCTTAGGGACAGTATTTGGAGAGAATATAGCATCATTGGATGCTCTGTGATTGTATTGCAATGTATCTAGAGGTAGAGGAAGAGACGTCTCTCTGTCTTTGCCCACTCTAGTTACTAGTTATGCTGCCACTGAAGTAGGCTCTTGGTTTACACATAAACATGACTATTAGTCAGAACTGGTAACTGAGTTTGGGGTTCCCCCTGCTGGACTTTTTCTTATTTTTCCCATCACTGCTTTCTTAAACATTAAGAAGCCCCAGACAATAGATTGATTGTTGCAGGTACTTAGGGGTCTCTAGTTTCTGAGTCCTTAATCAGTATTCCTAAATTGTTGCTTTCTAAGAATTGTTCAATATATTACTATTGATCATGCCATATGCTTAGTAGAAATTGTATAGATGGAGATCGACTGAGCACATAAAATTTTGTCTCAAATGGCACAAATCAGAATCAGACCTATAAATACAGAGAATAATCTAATGGTGGCCAGAAGGGGTAGGTGAGGGGTTGAGCATAATAGGCAAAGAGGAGTGGGAGGTACAGGCTTCCAGTTACAGAATGAGTAAGTCAGAATAAAAGACACAGCATAAGGAATATAGTCAATAATATCGGTGACGTATCAGGGCAGCTGGTAGCCACGGTTGGGGTGAACATAGCATAATGTACAAACTTATTGAATCCCTATGTGGTACACCTGACTCTAATGTAACACTGAGTGTCAACAACACCCAAAAAATTTGTACAATTCAAGTGAAAATAACTTCAGTATTTTTAAACCTCTTTTCTTGTTTTCACACAGAAATCTGCATAGTGCCTGTGGACCTCCTAAGGTCTATCGACAAATGCCTTCCATTTTCCTTTTCTTTTCTTTTTTTCTTTTTTTTTTTTTTTGGCATGTATATGTAGGGTTGCACTTTCTTGGATCTATCAAGTTAAGCATCGCTATTTGACTTGCTTCAGTAAATGAAATGGATGGTGCTAGTCACTTTGAGGGAAAGTCTTTAAGTTCTAATTTTTGATTTGTAATTTTCCTTCCCTTCACACTCTCAAGTGCCAAGCAACATTCCTCATGGAAGCTAGGTCAGCTTGGCTCACAGAATAAAACGATGTAAGTCAGAAACCCTGTGTTTTTCACCCCTCTTTCATACACATTGACCTGAAATGATACCAATTATGAGTAAAAAATAAACCTGAATTGTGGGAAGTCACTGAGATTTTTGGCTTATTATCCCTGCAACTCAACCTGGGTTATCTCAACCTACACAGTACCAAATATAAAAACGAAAATAGCCACTTTATTGGTATTACATTCCATTTCTTTATCACAATTACAAAATGCTTTGCAGAGTAAATGAGGTTACTAGTCCCCAGGAATTTGAGTGACTATTAGTTTTCATTCATTCTGCCTTCATCAACTCATGAGTAAACATTATTTCTACCAAGGGGAAAAAATAATTGGATCTGCACAGAATCAAAAATATTTGTTTATAACACCTTCAGGAAAAAATTAAATAAGTTCAGAGGCATATTTTGTTTATATGTATTATTCAAATGACACCTTCAAGCATCCACATGCATTTAGGTAGAAGCTGTCATTGTACGAAGTTAAAGGGTACCTATGTCCTGTTCATTGTCCCCTAATTTAAAGCCACAAGTTCTTTTCTTGAATCTTCTGGATGTTTGCTTTATTTAATCATGCTGATGATATCAGTGGGAAAATAAACTATAGAAATATTAATAAAAATGAGAAAAAAATGAGAATCTCTGAATCTGACACAATTTGAGAAACTAAAGGGTACCATCAAAAGTAACTGACTCACAGATCAGAGGAGAGGCTTAAGAATGATAAGGAATGGAAAATGTTTTATGAAGAACAAACAGAAATGAACAGTGATGTTGTAAAAATCATCAATACCCATAATGAAGAAGGGTTACAGGTTATGACTGTTCCCTACTTCCAAACAGCACCATTACCATCTCGTGCCAAATGGTACCCATGCGTTCCTTAGAGGTAAGGGTCCCAACAAAGGGGGCCATGACTATCCAACATTTTATGACAGAGAAAAATAATATTTCCTAAGCTCATATCCATTCCTGAAACAACCTTCCACTTCCCTTATGGTTATTTAAAACTTCTGCAATGTTCAAAACTCAATTTCAGTAATCTTAGAGAAAAGTTATATGCTACCTAAGGGAAAGATAAATACAGTTTCCTTGTGGGCCTCCTCTTTTCTTTCTTTGAAAAAAATTCTATAGCATTTAACCACAGTTTGATGGTTAATCATCAATTGGCCCATTACACATTCCATTCCATTCAAGCAAAGGAAGCGATGTTTGGTAATTCTCCGATTGCCCCCTCTCTCACATACATACTCAATTGTATATTTGGAAAAATATATAGCTATAAAGGGTCCTTGATTCACTCTCATTCTAATACATGTACACACACACACACAGAGACATTGGTAAATGAGGAGTTAGATGTAACCCTTTCATTCAATCCATTCATTCAAATATTTACATCCACACATTTACATAGAAGAAGGGACTTCTAAGAGGGATACTAAGATGACCTCTTTCAAAATTACAAGTATTCAATGGTTTGGGGTGGTCCTGCCCACAGACAGAATGAGAGGACAAATATAGGGAACTCACAATGAGTACTAGAGGAGATAGGACCCTTGACCTCTGCTGTTTTAGGCCAAAAGCACATGAGCTCACTGATTCTGGCTCTCTCAAATCTGTGCCACCCCTGGCATCTGAAGGAAGTCTCTCTCCTTAAGGAGTTTGGTTATAAGAGCCATATCTAGAATGCAATATATGATGTCCAGGTCATTATGGTGTGGTTTATCATTGTTCAAGTCTAAGGTTTATTGCCAGGAGAGACTTTGAGGAATTACTGTGACCACATAGATTGGCACAGTTTTTTTTTTGTTTTTTTTGTTTTTTTAAAGATTTTATTTATTTGACAGAGAGAAACACAGCCAGAGAGGGAACACAAGCAGGGGGAGTGAGAGAGGGAGAAGCAGGCTTCCTGCCGAGCAGGGAGCCCGATGCGGGACTCGATCCCGGGTCTCCGGGATCATGACCTGAGCCGAAGGCAGTCGCTTTACCAACTGAGCCACCCAGGCGCCCCAGATTGGCACAGTTTTAACTTGGGAGCGGCTAGACAGCAAGTGTGAAGTCTGAAATAATTGGGGTAGGTAACTCAACTGTGTGTCATCTCTAGAGTCTCTGTCTGCTTACACAAGTAGCACGGCTCAGCAAGGACAACAAAGACTGGAGGATCAGAACAGCATAGGACAATTCTGCGTTCAAGGCTCCTTTCTTCCTAGGGCATCCAGGGCTCTTCCTATTAGTGAGTACAAGATCTCTATGACTGTAAGTCTGCAATACTTTTGTTTCTGAGAAAACTTAATTCTGGACTGTTGTCTCAAAAAAAAATATTTTTTGATCAAGTAAAGCTAAGTTGAAAAGGAAAACTGTTTGTTTCATTTATTTTATTTTCTTAAGTAGGCTCCATGCCCAGTGTGGAGCCCAATGTGAGGGTTGAACTGACGACCCTAAGATCAAGACCTGAATCAAGATTAAGAGTAAAGCATATTCATAAAGTTTTGGTTTCTGGACTCAGGTGATTTAATGCAAGTCTTCAAGGTGGGAAGTGATTGAGTTTGGACCAAGACTATGAAAGACATAATCATTTAGAATTATTGGGCACTATGAGGAGAGTCTGGAAATGAGTTGTGACATCTGTATACTGTCTAATAAGCAAGCTGTATATTCAGATAAATAATATATTGTTCTGATTGAAGAGGCATTTGTTCAGAGAGACAAATTATTTTCCTGGACAATAGGTTTGCAAAGTTTTTCTCATGGAGTATTAAGATTCTTTATTGTTTATTGCCTTAACTTTATGAGTTAAAATACAATGTAACAAATAGTTATAGGAGTCTCCAACCCCATTCCCAATGATTAAGTTCTATGGACAGAGGTAACCACAATTCTAAAGACTAATCTTTCTTTTGTTTATATTTCCACTTTTAATTTACTGAATCAGAGAAAAATAATTTCTACTTTGAGTTGTGAGCAGTGATGTGTGTATGACGTCTTATAAAAGTTTGTGAGAGCCATTTGGTAGCATCTCCTTAAAGTTCATGTTCAGTGTTGTCATGTAGTTAGCTTGACATTAGCCAGTGGGTTTATTCAACTCCTTAGAATTGTCAAATACTCCAAATCAGGGCTGTTCTGTTGTGGTTGTTGTCCCCCCCCTTCCTTTTTTTTTTCTGAGAGACAGTCAGACATTTACCAGGATACTATGGTATGAAAGGTAATGCAAAGTACTGTCATTCTTCCATACACTCCAGATGGAGAATGCACCGAGTGGCTACAGTTGAAAAAAGGAATGTTGTGGAGTACCCAACAGTTCCTAAAGGTAAACACTTTACACTGATACAGACTGGATGAGTGAGTCTCAGTTCTAGCATAGATCCAAATAATGAAGATAATTACAACTGACTTTTAATGTCTCATAAACACCTTTATTATTGATACTTTGTAATGTGAGTTCTAATTTACAATTTTAATATAAGTCTGGAAAGCACATTATAAAACTTTTGGGGATGATAAATTTATATACTGATCATGGTGTTGGTTACAAAACTGAATGCCTAAAGTGGATGAATTTTATTGATATAAAGTATATTTCAATACACCAGAATTTATGGAAAAATGTAAGGTTCACCTTATTTCTATTTCAACTCTAGTAAAGAGAGAGTCAGAAAGAGAGATTGATCTATTGCTTCCTGCTTATATTATTAATTTCTTCAAAAAAGTATTTTGTAATCTGGGAAACCCATGTAAACCTTAAAAATGTACATTTTATAGGCATACCTTAAAGATAAACTTTTGGCTTTTAGCCAGCTGATGCTAGAAATACCTTGTCTAGAAAGTGGATTTGGGATACAATATACTGGGTATATAGTACCCATTAATATTTAACTTTAATTTTACTAGATTTATAGAAAGATAATAATATCAGTTTGATGTGAAAATTTAGATCAGAATTTTTAATACTTCTGTTGCTAAGAACAACCTGGATTCCCAAGCCATCTCCCTATAGTTTCTTGTTAAGGAGGTCTGGGGCCATGCTTGGATGTCTGACCTTAACAAGTATTCCAAGTGATTCTTCTGATTTGGTAAATTTACATAATACTTGCATAAGCTTCCACGACATTTTCTGATATCACTGACTCTCTTAATAGGGTTTTCTCACTAGTTTTTTGTTTGTTCCCATTCTCAGGCATAATAATGGGAAGAGAGTAGTTATAATCCCAAATAAGATATATCCCATTTTTTCTTTTCTTTTCTTTTTTTTTTAAGATTTTATTTATTTTACAGTGAGAAACCCAGTTAGAGGGGGAACACGAGCAGGGGGAGTGAGAAAAGGAGAAGCAGGCTTTCCTGCCGAGCAGGGAGCCCCATGTGGGGCTCGATCCCAGGTCTCCGGGATCATGACCTGAGCTAAAGGCAGTCACTTAACCAACTGAGCTGCCCAGGTGCCCCTATCCCATTTTTTCAATGAAAAAAATTAAAAATAAATATTTGCTCAAGGGAAGTTGAATAGATTCTACTACTTCTCCTTACCCTACTGTCTATGCTAGCTCATACTACCTTTTAAATCCTTCTTTCTACTCTATGAGGATCTATAAGGATCAGATGTTAGGACACATCTGTTATTTTTTAATTACTGGAAAACACAGTGAAGATGAACAAATCTCAGATTTAAAATGTATGTGACCTAGAATTTAATCTGATTATAATTTTTAAAAGGCAGCTTTTCCAAATACTTGGAATAATGGACCATCCTAAGAAAAGAGATCTACCACCACACAGTTATAAACTTCATTTTTCAATTTTGCAAAATACTTTTATGTTTGAGTTATTTATTTTATCAGTCTTCAATATTCTTAGGATAAAGGAAATACACACTACCTTCAGTTTCTAGTGAGTTCCTACATTTATGATATGGATTTATTTCATAATTTATATATTTGTGTATTAGAATGCTTAATTATATATAGGAAAATCAGATGATTATCCTAAAATTGTTAATGATAAAAAGCAGGTCAGGTGTTTAAAGGTAACGTCTGTTGATATAAAGCATCTGGCTTGAGTAACAGGTAATTTTTGTTCATGCCATTGTTGTATTAAATTTAAGCATAAAACTGAGCATCATATACATAAAAAAGAGCATTATAAAGTTACACAAACTCCTTGCACAAGAAAGACTAGGTAACCTTCAAATTATCTTCTAAGTTAATGATGTGTTTTTCATGAGCATGTCAGTCTCACTAATATCCAATTAAATATATTTCTTCTACACCTGATCTGTAATATATGCTGTGCTTTGTGCAAACACAGCATGAAGGAATATTTACCACCAAGTTAATAGAGATCATTTAGTGGCCGTGATACAAAGGTGTTTTCCATTTGTTATCGACACACAGTGGAACACATCAGGTGTGAAATCCATAATTTAAAGCTCAAGAGTAATTTCAAATAGACATCCATCATACGCATTTAATTGTCAGTTTAATATTACATTTCCATAGAGATGAATTATTAATATGATGTAAAAAAAAACAAATTATAATCACCAGCAAAAATTACCTCATATTAATCAAAAATGTATCAGTATTGAGATCTCAATTTTTCAATGATGAAAAAGAAATTCATTAAATTAATCAATAATATTATTAAAATATATAATAGCATTGTGTAGCTGATATAGGCAAAGTATCCTATTCTGTGCATTATTTACATTTTAAATTTTATTTCTGAAGTTTCTGATTTATAGAAAAATTGTTAAGATAGGGAGTTCCCCAACATATATCCTACCCTAACTTCCCTATTTTTAACATCTTACTTTAGTACATTATTAAATGAATGAACTATTATTGATAATTATCACCAACTCAAGTCCACAGTATATTTATATTTCCTTAATTTTTACCTAAAGTCTTTTTTATGTTGCATCATCCCATCCACAATACCACTTTATATTTAACTATCATGTCTTCTTAGGTTATTAGCGTCTGTGGCAGCTTCTCTAAGCCATCCTTGCTTTCATGACCTTGGTAGTTTGAAGAGTTATTGATCAGGTATTTTAATAAAATATCTCTCCATCAGAATTTGTCTATTTCATTTCTTCTGTATATGTATAAGTTAAGAATATTAGAACATAAAAAGAAAAATATTCCTCAGTTTCTCAAATAACATGTTATAAAAGGACAAATTGAGAAATTATATTACATAAAACACCTGTAATATAATTCTAAAACTTTTCTTTCATATTCACAGTACTTTCCTATGTACTACTTATTTATTTAACCTATGCTCTGTTGTCGGGGACGGTGCATGATCCGCCCTTCCCTCCATGCCCAAGCCACCAGAAATTCTGGTGGAGGTACCTGTGAATGTGAATGAAAGCCCAGAGGGGCTTTCCCCACCTAGAATCCAAAAAGCCACTTACCCTGTGGGTCAAGGCAATGTGTCCTTGGTGTGCTTATTCAAGACATAGTTCCATTTAACCCTCCTCCCGGTAATCATATCTCTGTATCTCTTACCTGTATTTCTTGATCCCTCTGCCTCAATGGTCTCAACTTCTGTGAGTTTAAGCAATCACTCTGTACCTTGCAGTAAGGATACTAATCCTGTCTCTAGGGTGGGTGCAAAAGCAGTTAAAGATTTAACTGCACCACCCAACTTCCTCACTTGGGAATAATAAAAGACTGGGACCCTTGACAGTCAAGAGAGAAAAAAGCCATGAGACAGAGAGAGACTGAGAGCCCACTGAGAGAATGAGAGACAGAGAGATAAAGACAGACGGCCTGCGAGGAAGCAGCAAGAGAGCCTTAGAGGAGAGAGCAGGAGAGCTGGCAAACAGCAAGAGATCCTGCTTCGACAGACCTCCGGCTCTGGTGTGTTTTTGGCCGCCGACACTCGTCATCCTGCTCAACCCCACCTTTTTTCCCTGGCTGGACCAGGGGAGAAACCCCAAACCTCGTAGCCCAGGAAGGAGCTACAGTTTCATTCATTTTTCATACAATTTGTCTCTTGTCCCAGTCTGCATTCCTTCCAAAGGGACACCAACTTTCTAAATGATTATAGAAGATATACAAATGGCTAACAGACACATGAAAAAATGTTCAACATCACTAGCTATCAGGGAAATTCAAATCAAAACCACACTGAGATACCACCTTACACCAGTCAGAATGGCCAAAATTAAGAAGACAGAAAATAACAAGTGTTGGAGAGGCTGCAGAGAAAGGGGAACCTTCTTACACTGTTGGTGGGAATGCAAGTTGGTGCAGCTGCTTTGGAAAACTGTGTGGAGATTCCTTAAAAAATTAAAAATAGAGCTACCCTATGATCCTGCAATTGCACTACTGGGTATTTACTCCAAAGATACAAATGTAGTAAAAAAAAAAGGGCCATATGTACCTCAAAATTTATTGCAGCAATGGCCACAATCACCAAACTGTGAAAAGAGCCAAAGTGCCCTTCAACAGATGAATGGATAAAGAAGATGTGGTACATATATACACTGGAATACTACACCTCCATCAGAAAGGATAAATATCTAACTTTTGTAGCAACATGGACTGGATTGGAAGAGATTATGCTGAGTGAAATAAGCCAAGTAGAGAAAGTCAAGTATCACATGGTTTCACTTACTTGCGGTGTATAAGGGGTAATATAGAGGACAGTAGGAGAAGAAAAGGAAATGGGAAGTAGGGTAATTTGGGGAGAGAAATGAAACATGAGAGACTTTGGACTCAGAAACAAACTGAGGGTCTTGGAAGGAAGGGGTGGGGGGTGAAAGAGCCTGGTGATGGGAATTGAGGGCACCTATTGCATGGAGCACTGGGTGTGGGGCATAAACAATGAATCTTGGAACACTGAAAAAATAAATTAAAAAAATTTGTACACATTAAGATTCACTTCTTGTGTTGCAGTGTTCTATATATTTAGATAAATTCATCAAATCACATATAATCCATTACAGTAGCATACAAAATAATTTCAATTCCCCAAATAATCCCCTTATTTGACTTATGTAAGCTTCTTTGATCGTGCAAACCCATAGAAACCGAAGGCTACCTTACCATCCATTTTTGTATTTAACAGAACTTCACATACTTGAATCATATACTATGTAGCCTTTTCAGATTAGCTTTTTTTCCCCTTGCCATTATACATATAAGCTTCCTCCGTGTCTTTTGTGGCTTCATAGTTATTTTTTATATTGTTGGAACATATTATTCTGCATTAATGTACCAACATTTGTTTATCCATTCACCTATTGAAGAATATACTAGTTATTTCCCATTTAAACATGATGATATATAAAGCTACTATAAGTATTTATGTGCAGGTTTACATGTGGATGTAAGTTTTCAAATTGGTTGGAAATAACTTAGGAGAACAATTGCTGAATCATATGGTAAAAGTGTTTAGCTTTATAAGAATTGCTAAACTCTCTTCTAAAGTGGTTGTAGCATTTTTCAGTCCCACCAGCAACACATGAGAATTCCTGATACTCTGCAACCACCCCAGTAATCGGTATTGTTAATTTTGGGAATATTAGCCATCCTAAGAGGTATTTAGTAGTACCTCATTGTCTTAATTCATGATTCCCTAATGACGAATGATTTGGGGCATATGTTCATATATTTTAGTGAAGTGTCAATTTAGAACTTTTGCCCACTTTTATTAGTTTCTAATTTTATTTTTGAGTTTTAAGGGCTATTTTTGCATTCGGGATATAATTCTTTTTCAGATATGCATTTTGTAAATGATTTCACTCAGTAAGTTCATTGTTATTTTATGCTCTTGACAGTGTATTTGACAGAGCAAACATATTTAATTTTAATAAGGTCCAACTTAATAATTTTTTTCTTTTGTGGATCATACTTTTGGTATTATATCTTTTTGTTTATTGTATTTTGTTTTAATGGATTTATAATTTTAATAGATTTAGTTTGTTAAAAAGTAATTGACCAATAAGTCACCTGTATCTTCACTGTAAAATGAAGAAAATGATAACAATTGGCAAAAAGTGTTGTTACAAAGCATATATATATATATGTGGTGGAACCATCCCTGGCACAAAGTAAGACCTCAATAAATACTAGGTATTAGAAGCAATGGTGGTATTGATTAGTTGGTAGTAGTAATTGCAGTAGGATTGCTAAAATATATGAAGATCACGACCACTATATTAAGTATATTTGAGCTGAATGTATTGAGTTAGTAGCAAATGCCAATCAATTTTCAATTACCTAACATTTATCTGCAGAGGTCAATAGTGACTGGCTGATTCAACGGCTTAGTATGTGGTATGAAAATTCCCACCAGAAATATGGAGGTAATTGGGTTTGAGTGAAATAATTAATCCCCTTTTTCTGATTAGCCCTGAGTAAAAACAAGAAGAAATCAATTAAGATAAACATTAAAAATTGTGTTATTGTGCAAGAAAAATAAAATAAAAACTGCAATAGATTTTTAAGACCTTTTTAAAGGATTTTATCTATTATTTATTTAAGAGAGAGACAGAGGGAGAGAGAGCACTAGTGGGGTGATGGGCATAGGGAGAAGCAGACTCACTACTTAGTAGGGAGTCTGATGTGGGGCTTTTACCTAAGCTGAAAGCAGACACTTAACTGACTGAGCCACCCAGTTGCCCCAAAAATTTTAATAGATTTAACCAAATTTCTTTCAAGAAGAAAATGTAAAAATATATCCTTTTTCTGATAGCAAATGAACATTTTCCCATACTCTTAGATATTTTTAAAACTTTGAATTGTTAAATGTATTTTGATCTATTTTTCTTTTCTTAATTCTGGTATAGTTAACATAAAGTGTTATGTTAGTTTCAGGTGTACAACATAGTGATTGAACAATCACATACATTACTCAGTGCTCATCATGATAAGTAGACTCTTGATTTCCTTCACCTATTTCAGTCATCTCCCTCACCCACCACCCCTCTGGTAACTTTTTTTTCTATAGTTAAGAGTCTGTTTTTCGGTTTGCCTCTCTTTCTCTTTGTTCATTTGTTTCCTGAAGTCCACATATGGGTGAAATCATATGGTAACTGTCTTTCTCTGGCTGATTTATTTTACTTAATATTATACTCTCTGGCTCTATCCATATTGTTGCAAATACCAAGATTTAATTCTTTTTATGGATGAATAATATTGGAATATGAGTGTGTGTGTGTGTGTGTGTGTGTGTGTGTGCACGCATGTGTGCCATATCTTCTTTATCCACTCATCAGTGGACACTTGGGTTGCTGTGGTGGGGTAGTTGTTACTTCTCTTTCATTTCTGATTTTGTTTATTTGCGTTCTCTCTTTTTTTGATATTATATCTTATACTTGTCATCAACTCCAAGCTTACATACAACGTTCCCCCAGAAGTTTTATAGTTTTTTCACTTCACATTTAAGTCTTTAATCCATTTTGAGTAAATTTTTGTGAAATGGGAAAGATCTGTGTCTAGGTCATTTATTTTACATATGGATGTTCAATTTTTCAGTAACATTTGTTGAAAACACTCTCCTTTACCATGGAATTGTCCTTGGTCTTTTGTCAAAGTTCAGTTTGTTATGTTTCTAAACTACCTACTCTGATCTATTAATAGACTCTGGTCCATTATTCTGAGTCCATTATTGTTCTCTTTCACCACCACTGTACTGTCCTAATTATTGTAATCTTGAGACTGAAAGGTGTGAATGCTCTAATTATTTTTTCTTCTTTAATATTGTGTTAGCTATTGTAGGTCTTTTGCTATTCTATATAAACTTTAGTCAAGTTGTTGCTACAAAAATAGCTTCCTGTAATTTTTACAGGGATTGTACTGAATCTATAGATAAAGCTGGAAAGAACTGAAATCTTACAATATTGCTTTTTGGCAGTCCATGAATGGAATGTCTTTCCATTTCTACAGACTTTGATGTCTTTTATCAGCATTTAGTACTTTTCCTAATTCAGGAAAACGTCCTTTAGATGTTTTATTTGATTTGCATTTTATTTCATTTGTTGGTGCTACTATAAATGGCATTTTTTTTTAATTTCAACTTCTAGTGATTCATTACTTGTATGTAAGAAAATTATCTATTTTTGTATTTTAACCTTATATCCTGTCACATTGCTATATTAGCTTACTAGATCCTAGAGTTTTGTTGTTGTTGCTATTGATTTCTTAAGACTTTCCACAAATAATCATGTTACCTACAAATAAAGGCAGTTTTGTTTCTTCCTTTTCAATTAGTACACACTTTTATTTGCATTTATTATTTTATTTCACTAATTAGGACTTCCTGCTGTGCTGGAAAAACAATTCTGCAATGAAGATAACATACCTCGCTAAGGGGTAATACTAGCTATAGTGTTTTATGTCTCAAAACCCAAGGGGTTTTGCAGTGAAAATTTACATACAAAATATTCAAATATGGCAACCTTAGATAAATTTGAGAGCAAAGATCACAGAATACATGCACTCAAGAGAACAAGTATATCCACATTGGTCGTTAAAAGGGCAGATTTTTAAAGTATGTATCACATACTCCCACACATCTTAATGCCACTAAGGGACATGAAAAGTAGAAACAGCTTAACATAAGAAAGATGCTTACTGTGTGGAATCTATGCTCTAATTACCAGTATGCTCTTTAGAGATGGATGAATGTTATTTACTTTACGTGTGCTACTTAAGAAAAATTATCATTTGAAAGTACAGTGATTTTTTTTTTCTCATTGTGACCATAATATGTCTACTGGTTTCACTTAGTTTTCCAATTTCATATATATTTAAGTTTAATTAAAGTTAAATATTGTTACTGATATTTTAATCCAGCATTTACAACTAGAAATTTTACCTCAAGATTTGGCAAAGAAAATACGACAGACTGTTAAACAATTTGTGAACCAACGATTGAGGTTTCTGAGTGGTGACACATTCTTTTGAATTTGCTCACACTCACTTCTCACTGGAATCCTCTTTAAAGTCTACCAAATCAGCTTACTTAACACAGCACAAGAAATTAAGATATTGTTACATACACCAACTACTGTGAGGAAATACCCTTATGGAATAGATAAACCAATGTGAGAAGTAATAAATGCCCAATCTAAGTCAAGGAAACAGAAAAATGACCAAAATAAAGGAGGCAAGAAATATCTTCTAAGGCATTCCTCACCTATCTTGTTGTATTTCCTACTAGGTACCCTTTCACCATACGCAGACTTCGGTTCTTGTCACTATCAAAAAACTTGGCCGCCAATAATCTAAATCAGAAGAGTTTCTCAGAATCTCTGAGTAATGATTTCAACTTGAAACCTCATCAGAATTTTCCCTGCAGACACATGGAATGCATCAACTGCTTCCACTGCTACATGGGTAAGGCACTCAGCAGTGGCTTGCTTCTTTCTTTGAAATGAGAATATTGTTAAGAAAAATAAGGTAAATATGCACCACAAAGGTTGAAACCTATCATAAACTACGTTTGCTCAAAAAAGGACTACAAATTTTTGTAAATTGTCATTGGAAACCACCCTTTCTTCAGAAAGTCCAGGATAGGAAAAATATCTCTCTTTGGTGTAACAGAGCTATCATAATAGAATATCTGCTAGGCTTTGTGAAGAAGCAGGAGTATACAGAATCTGTATTAAGAAACAAATTATATCTTCAATAATTTATTTTTATTTATTTCTTAGTAAAATAATTTACCTAAATGGAGATGCCCATAATAAATTTTGGCTTTCATAATCCTAAAACAGTAAACAGCGATTTGTTTCATTGGTTACACAACTTTTGATTTAATTTTTAGCTTAATTTTTTAGGCACATTTTAGTGCCATTAAAGAGAGAAGCAAAATATCCAAGTAAGTATAAAGATTTACTTATTTTCTTCCCACAGATACTTTCTGAACAGGATCGTTTTCAACTCTCATGCTTCCTGCAGCTGAACTAAGTCAAGTTTATTGCTTGCTGCCCTAAAGGAGAACACATTAATTAAGGAGTACCAAAAGTCTCAGTAAGAGGCCATCATAAAAAATGTATTATAAGGTTTTTGAGTTTGTTAGGTAATTTGTAGGAGAGTTCAAGGTAGCATTGTGTTGCTTTTGAGTGGATGTTGTAAGAAGGAGGAGTAATTCTGACTGAGCTCCTTAATTAATCTATCTATAAGGTTTGAAGAACCAACAGAATTCAAAGATTTTTTTGTGGTGTTTTTTTTTTTTTTTTTTTTTTAAGATTTTGTTTATTTGACAGAGAGGTCACAAGTAGGCAAAAAGGCAGGCAGAGAGGGAGGAGGAAGCAGGCTCCCTGCCCAGCAGAGAGCCCAATGTGGGCCTTGATCCCAGGACCCTGAGATCATGACCTGAGCTGAAGGCAGAGGCTTTAACCCACTGAGCCACCCAGGCGCCCAAGAATTCGAAGTTTTAATTGATAAAGAGACAACAGTCCCTCATACATGCTGAGATTTAAGGTCATCACTATTTTTGTGATTTGCACTGTGACCTTCTTTTTGTTTCTTGTATTTTTTGGTCTCATCTTATCTCAATCACTTTACCACTTCATAGGGTCAGCAGGAGAATACCACAGCCTGGCTGTGAATGCCAGCTCCCAACACAAAGGCTGATTGTTGCTGTCACATGAGTTCCTGTATGTCAGGGACTGCTTTCATCTTTCTTTCTTTCTTTCTTTTTTTTAATTTTTAGAAGATTTTTATACATTTATTTGAAAAATAGGGAGCATGAGTGTGGCAGTGGGGGATAGGCAAGTAGAGAGAGATGGGGAAGCAGCCTCTCTGCTGAGCAGGGACCTCAAAGCAGGATTCAATCCTAGGACCCTGGATCATTACCTGAGCAGAAGGCAGACACTAAACTGTGTGTTTATCTTTCTCAATCCATCCCACTTTCCTTCTTTTCCTCATCCCTCACCCCAGTCCACCCTTTAAATCAAAGACAGATGAAGGGAGGCACTACGACATCAATCCATTTATATCTTGATTTTCACCAGAGTTAAATTTTGCTCATTAAAAGTTTGTTTAGACAACATTGTCTATAGCCGGGACTAAAATTCCCTGCTCCCTTTTTTCCCAAAAGAGTTTTGAATCCCCTGATGTGACACTGGCTACACAGTAGCATTTAAGATTCTGGACCTAACATACTGGCCAACTGTAACATGCACAGTTACCAGAAACAATAAGATGGTTCCCAGTTCTTGTAACAAGTGTTGAAGCCAGGGACCTAGATCATTAAAGCCCAGGCAATGAAAACATGTCTCAGTATTCAATGGAGTCTCTTTTAGAAGTAAAGTTCATTTGTTAGTTTGTTTGTTTGTTTACCCTAGTCATGAACTGTTCTAATTGCCCGGAAGTGTGTAGCTATACCACAAAGTGTTTGCTATAGCAGAAACCTCTCCTTATCTGGGTGAAATTGCTTATTTTTGCTTTGCCAAATTTTAATCATGGTACAAAATAAGTGTTCATGTAGAATATAGTAGTAATTTTTAATTTTCTAACTTCTAATTTTCACTTGTGTCTAGAGAAAACAAGCACTGATTACTTTGAACTTAATGTGGAATTAATATAAATGTTTAATTATATCAGGTACAATAATTTCAGAAAAAATATGAATTTAGAATTAAAAAATTGATGTTAGTGTCTTTTTAAAAAAATATTTTATTTATTTATTTGACAGAGAGAAACACAGCTACAGAGGGAACACAAGCAGGGGGAGTGAGAGAGGGAGAAGCAGGCTTCCCGCGGAGCAGGGAGCTGCCCGATGTGGGGCTCCATCCCAGAACTCCGGGATCATGACCCAAGTCGAAGGCAAATGCTTAATGACCTGCTTAACCAGGTGCCCCGCTTACTGTCTTTTTATTAAAATTTCCATTGTAGCTAACTCAGATAGAAATTTTAATATAAAATATACATAGCTTTATTTAATATATTAAGTCAATTACATTTTAAAGCTTTAAAGTATGACAATTTATATACTTATGTATCTGAATCTGCCTAAATACACATATAAAGCTTTAAGAATAAAGCCTTTGCAAATTGTTACATGAAAATGTTCTAGAGGTATAACATTAGAATCTGTGGGGTTTTTTTAAATAAAATTACTAAACTGTTTTATTCTCAGATTAGTAGAGCTTTATTTTGTTACCAAATTATTCTCTGTGGCACCTGGGTGGTTCAGTGGTTACGCCTCTGCCTTCAGCTTAGGTCATGATCCCGGAGTCCCAGGATTGAGCCCCAGATGGGACTGCCTGCTCAGCGGGAAGCCTGCTTCTCCCTCTCTCACTACTGCTGCTTGTGTTCCCTCCCTGGCTGTGTTTCTCTCTGTCAAATAAATAAAATCTTTAAAAAAATTATTCTCTCAATATTTTTAAGCATACATTAAAAATACTTAACATTTCTCTTGCTTTAAAAAGGGTTAAGTTCCTAACAGTTACTTTTTTCTTATTGTTTATTTCTATCAAGCCACTTATAATTGTATGTGTTTTTATTTTCTCTAACATCTATGCTTGATATTGCCTTCCCCAAATTTTTTTTTAAATTTTTATTGTGTTATGTTAGTCACATAAAATATATCATTAGTTCTTGGTGTAGTGTTCCATGATTTATTGTTTGTGTATAACACCCTCCTTAATACCCACCACCGGGCTAACCCTTCCTCCCACCCTACTCACCTCTAAAACCCTGTTTGTTTCTCAGAGTCCACAGTCTCTCATGGTTTGTCTCACCCACCCTCCACATTTCCCTCCTTCACTTTTCCTTTCCTTTTCCTACTGTCCTTCATGCTATTCCTTGTTCCACAAGTAAGTGACATTATATGATAACTGACTTTCTCTGCATGACTTATTTCATGCAGCATAATCTCCAGTCCCGTCCATGTTCATACGAAAGTTGAGTATTCATCCTTTCTGATGGCTGAGTAATATCCGATTATATATATGGACCACATCTTTATTACAAAGCTGTGATAACCAAGATAGCATGGTACTGGCACAAAAACAGACACATAGACCAATGGAACAGAGTAGAGAGCCCAGATATGAACCCTCAACTCTGTGGTCAAATAATCTTCAACAAAGCAGGAAACAATATCCAGCAGGAAAAAGACAGTCTCTTCAATAAATGGTGCTGGGGAAATTAGACAGCTATGTATAGAAGAATGAAACTCAACCATTCTCTTACACCACACACAAAGATAAACTCTAAATGGATGAAAGACCTCAATGTGAAACAGGAATCCATCAAAATCCTAAAGGAGAACATAAGCAATAACCTCTTCGACACTGGCCACAGCAACTTCTTTCAAGACACGTCTCCAAAGGCAAAGGAAACAAAAGCGAAAAATAACTTCTGGGACTTGATCAAGATAAAAAGTTTTTACCTTTCCCAAATTCCATTTAACAAAAGATTTTTTTATGCGGTACTATCTGGGCCATTCCTAAAATGGTCATTAGGTAAGACAGATTTGCTTCATCACCTTATTAAAAGGAAGGACAATAAGAATATTGTAATTCTGTTTGTTTAAAAATCCTTCAGATTGTAATTAAATGCAAACTGCAATAAAAGTGTTTGCTTACCAAACTTGGCATAAAGAATCCCTGAAAAAAATAAAAACAAAAAGAAAAGATTTTCTTTCTAGATTAATGATTAGCATATTATAATATGCTAATACAAATATCTTTCAGTGATTTACATACTTTTTCATGCATACTCATATTCATGTTTCTTTTTAAGATTTTATTTATTTATTTGACAGAGAGAAACACAGATAGAAAGAGAACACAAGCAGGGAGAGTGAGACAGGGAGAAGCAGGCTCTTTGTGGGGCAGGGAGCCAGATGCGGGGTTCCATCCCAGGACTCCAGGATCATGTTCTGAGTCAAAGGCTGATGCTTAATGACTGAGCCACTGAGGTACCCCACTCATACTCATGTTTAATACAAAACTATAATGATATCTAGGAAAAGATCATTTTTTCAGCACTCTCAATTAGGACACAACATCGGAGCAAAAGCCAAATCAATGACATGACCCTTAGGGCTCTTGATTTGAATTGTAAGGTTCAGTTTTGGAATCCAAGCTGCCATCCTGTTTACTCATAAAAACAGCTCCAGGTGTTATGGATAAATGGACCCTGGAAAACAAAGGCAAGCCAGGTTGGGGAAGATGCCCAAGCAGTTAAACCCATCCGGGGGAGGAGGGTCCAGGCGAGGTATTTAGATGCAAACTAAGAATGGGCGGTTGGCTTATGAACTGTGTGACTCATGCTTGCTGTTGGAAATGCATATACACCCCTAAACCCTTGCATTCAGGGTCCTTGCTGAAACCTGCTGTGCCAGGCAGATGCTTGGACCTCAGCTAGCTGGAAATAAACCTTGCTGTGTGATTTGCATTATCCTGAGCGTCCTCGGTTTCTCTTTGGGGAGGTGGTCGACACCTGACTTTAACAGAATAAAGTAACCATGGTGCATTTTTTTACTTAAATAAAATGGCCCAGGTAAAAGAATCATAGTGTCATCCAATGAAAAGCCAGTAAGCTCAAAATATGTCTAAATGACAAAGAGAGAAAGACTGAGAGAGAGAAACTGAGAGAGACACATTTTCAAAAGAATTACAGGTGTGGCTATTTGCATATGATGCTGAATGGACTAATATAAGCATTTATTATCACCTGTTGGGTAATGTATAATGAGGAATTTGGCCAGAGATTGAAGGTGGCGGGATACTGAGGGTGGCAAATTCTGGCTGAATGGATTTAGCTAAAACTGGGCAATGCAAAGACTGACAAAGCAGAGGCCTGGTTCAGAAGAGGATTCAGAGGAGCCTGACTAAAGTTTGGTCAAGAAGAGGCTTGTATCAGTTATTGAGATACTTCCACGAATACAGAATTAATTTTGTCTAGTATTGATATAGAATGATTTGTAATTTACCTCTTGAAGCAGGTTTCATCAAAAGTTATATCCAAATATCTAAGTGGCCTGAGTAAACAAATATTAGACTGAGTCCAACATTACGCTGTAATAGAATATTAAATAAGATGAACATAAAAAACACTTTTCATTTTTATTATTAATAAAAAAAGTTTTAAATTCTTAAATATTTTAATATACTTGCCTAAGACCTTCCAACAAAGCCTACTGTGTTGGAAGTAAAAAATAACTGACAAGAAACAGAAAGAAGAAACTTCTTAGTTTTTTCTGCTTGACAGACCCTTCCCATGTGACACATCCATTTCCTTTTTCACTCAGAAATGATCTGTTGTCTCTTGGGATAATATTTCTGGGAAGAATCAGTCAGGAAGAGGACAGATTGAAGTCTGCTGGCCTTTTAGTGTGAATGGATGTTGGAAATTCCAAATTTAAACTAAAGAAGAAAGAATATGATTTACGAAGATTGCTCTGAGAAGATAGGAAGAAAGGGAAGGAAATTGAGTAAACTCCCACGCATCTATAAAGAGAACTCTTATAATGTTCAAAATAACAATTGAAAAAAATCTCTTGGCTTCAGAGATACAAATTTTGAGTTCGAATGACCACTTATAGTTATAGTAATTTATGTACCTATTCTAAACATTCTCTAGCTCTACAAATGAAGATGATAATTATTTTTAAAGGCTTTTCATTAGAATTACATGGCATTTTCAATTTTAAGATGTCTTGCAAAAGGTATCAGTTAAGTATTAATTTACTTTTATATTTTTATCATTAATTATCACTTTCAACATTTTTCTAATGTGTTACTGAAGTGAATTTGTTTTAAATGGTGCCTTGTTACCTAAAGTCATGTGTTTCTATATCAACTAGAAGAACAGTAGGTAATGAAGATGATAGTCAATGAAGTGGACAGATTCCTAGCCTGATTTTAATAAGTATATTTTTTTCTTGTATATTTTTTAGAAATTAATTTTAATTATCCAAACTGGTTTCCTAAATAGTATGATACTGAGGTCCCATTAAAACCCTGACACAAAATAGTAAGCTCTAAAACATGTATGGACGAAGCAGGAAAATAATAGTTGAAAAATATAAAGATTACAGAACTTTAAAACCTGGAGAAGAAAATTAGGTTTATCTAACAGATTTTGTGAAGGTGAAGTGGGACTAAAGCAAACACTATTATTTAAAATATATAGTACAGATTGTTAAATTAACTCTTTTTTAAAGATTTTATTTATTTGAGAATGAGAGATAAATATATAAAGAGAGTGAGCATGAGCAGGGGTGGGGGTAGGGGCAGAAGGAGAGGGAGAAGCAGACTCCCTACTGAGCAGGAAGCCCTATGTGGTACCCCATCACAGGACCCCAGGATCATGACTTGAGCTGAAGGCATGTGCTTAACCTACTGAGGCACCCAGGCATGCCTCAGCTCTTAATAAAACATTTTCAAAACTTAGATGAAAATTCTAACTTCTGGGGTGCCTGGGTGGCTCAGTCCTTAAGCATCTGCCTTTAATTCAGGTCATGTTTCCAGGGTCCTGGGATTGAGCCCTGCATTGGGCTCCCTGCTCAGCAGGAAGCCTGCTTCTCCCTCTCCCACTCCCTGTGCTTATGTTCCTCTCTTGCTGCATCTCTCTCTGTCAAATAAATAAGTCTTAAAAAAAAATCCAACTTTTTTTTAGGTTGTAAGAAGTACTTTTTAAGAAAAAGTTTTTAAAAAAGGATCAAAATATAGGAAAAGATATACTCCTTATTCTAATAAATAAAAGTTTGTGCTAGCAATTTTAATTTCACTCAAGTTATCATTTAAGGGATTATCACTATGTGTAACAAAAGTAGATCTTCTATACTAGAAAAAGACTGATTTTTTTTAATTTAATAATCTTGGAACATATTTACTCTTAAGTTTAAAAAAAAATAGATATATAATTCGCAATACTACAAAATGCACCTAAAACGGTACAATTCAAGTTTTTTTCATAGCTACAGAATCATGTAGCCTTCAACAAAAATCTAATTTTAGAATATTTTATCGCCCTAGGTGGCCTGAATATTGTCTAAAATATACAAAGTGAAAACTGATAGAACTAAAATCCCCCAATATGAGATTTCTCTTGATCAATACATAAAGATATAGAACATTAAAAATGTTGGTAAATAAAATCAATGTAAAATATTAATTCTAACACTTGAGAGGAATTTTTAAAAAGTAAAATTTCTTATCACAATCCCAGATGATATTAGCAAGCCACTGAGTAGGATATTGTGAAATAATTTTACAAGAGTAAAAAGAGAAACCTTAAAGCAAATTGGTTCTTTGTTGGATACTACCAAATTAAAGGCAAAAAATAAAGATTCTAGACTACAACATAGGTATATATTTTTAAGATTTATGGTACACAGGGTGCCTGGGCTGCTCAGTTGGTTAAGGAACTGCCTTGGGCTCAGGTCATTGATCCCAGAAACCCGGGATCGAGCCCCGCATCGGGCTCCCTGCCCGGTGGGAAGCCTGACTCTACCTCTTTCACTCCCCCTGTTTGTGTTCCCTCTCTAGCTGTGTTTCTCTCTGTCAAATACATAAAAAATCTTAAAAAAAAAAAAGATTTATGGTACACAAATATTTTTTTACAAGGCTACAAAAAGAACTCACCATAACAGAAATGGTTGATAAATTAGACTCCTCTAAAACTGATTTATCAAATTTGTCAGAAGACACACTTAAGACAGTAAAGAGCCGAGGAGTGACAAAAGGTATTTGTAACATATTGATGATGAACTGCAATTCGTGATTGTCAAAGAAAAGACAGACAACACAATAAAAAAATAAATGACTGAACAAGGCACTCCACAAAAGAGGCTAACCACATGGTCAATAAATATATAAAAATTTAATTAAGCATATTCATCATCATAGAAATATAAATGAAAATCTCAACAAGATACCACAATACTCCAGCAAAAATAACTAAAATTTAAAACTGACCATACTAAATATCGTCAAAGATTGTGGAGTAATTGAAATGTTTTCACACTGCTTGCGAGAGGGTAAATACAAAAGCTACTTTTTAAAATTGTTTGTCACTATCTACTAAAGCTGAATATATGCATCATATATGATCCCACATTTCTACTGTAAAAGGAACTGGGTAAATATTAGCAGCAAGTAACATTACAAGATATCCATAACAGTGCTATACTTAAAAGTCATTGCATGGAATCAATGCAAGTATCCACCAACAGTAGAATAGATAAATATTTTGTACACTTATTCATAATAGAAAACATTCTAGCAATGAAACAAGAACTAATATCAGCAATCAAGATGTTGACTGAAAGAAGCCAGACACACAGTAATATCTATGTTATGATTCAATTTTTTTTAAGATTTTATTTATTCATTTGACACAGAGAGATCACAAGTAGGCAGAGAGGCGGGCAGAGAGAGCAGAGGGGGAAGCAGGCTCCCTGCTGAGCAGAGAGCCCGATGCAGGCCTCATCCTAGAACCCTGAGATCATGACCTGAGCTGAAGACAGAGGCTTTAATCCACTGAGCCACCCAGGTGCCTATATGATTCCATTTTTATATAAAATATCCAAACAAGAAAAACTACTATGGCACTAGAAAACAGGAGAGTGGTTAGCACTGAGGAAAACTGTAAGACTAATTACCAGGTTTGCATAAGGAAGCTTCTTGAACCCCATGCTCTATGCCTGGATGCTGGTGGAGCTGCACAGATGTGTTTAAGATCATTTGTGTATTTCTATATTTATGATTTGTTGTTCTTTCCTTATGTATTTTCAACTTCAACAAAAAGTTTATCTTAAAAATAAAACTCAAGAAAATGCCCAGGGGGTAACTTACCATGGTAAGATTTGCCTGCCCTGGTAAGGTCTTTACAATCAGTGCTTCAGAGAGAGAAAGAGAATCCTCTGAGTGTTAGGAGGGGCAGGGGAAGGGAAGGTATTTAATTTCATGTTTTTAGGGCAATGGTTTAGATTTTATTTTATCTTTTTCAGACAGAAAAAGTAAGATTTATAATCTTGGTGCTGAATGACTTCCAATTTCATTGTCTGAGTAAGATACTATGTGGCAAATAGTCTTGATGATAATACTACACACTATAAACAAAATACAAAAAAAATAAAAGAAAAATAAAAGAAAAGAAAGAAAAGAAAAAAGCAACTAATTGGCATTACTAGAGAGTAACCAAATGTAGGTAGACCCTAGGTGTATGTAACATTTGGAATATGGGTACAGAAGTGAGTGACTCTTATTTTCATAACCTCCAGCAGGAGGGCAGGCCAGGGTCTGCAGTCTGCACCCTGAACCATACAACACCTTTAAAAGTTTAATAGAAAATCCATACGCAGTGTTTCTGCCATGAAGAACAAGAGGAAATGGTTCATTTCAACCACAGCCATGAAAACTGGATGAGCAGGGAGTTTAGGAAAGGGGAGAGAGAACCTTAGGAAGTGGTACAAATTCTATATATAAATTCTTTCCAAATCCAAAAATCCTTAGTGACCTTTGAACATGAATGCTTGGCTTCAAGCAGGCCCCCTATGGATGTAAGAACTGAAAGGAGATTTGAGCTATGACTCAAGAGACTGCTGATTGGTAGTTTGGGTCCAACCAATGTGATTGCCTGCTAAATAAGAAAAGAGATAGTAGGAAGGAGTGAAGGAGGGACAGAGGAAGCAAGGAAGGAAGGAAGGAAAGGAGGGAGAGAGGGAGGAAGAAGAAAGAAAATCTCCCTAATGGACTATTCACAGAATCCAGAGTCTCCAAAGATAACATCGCAATACCCAGGATATAATACAAAATTGCTCAGTGTTGAAAGAAAGAGGAAACTATGACAAATTGTCAAGAAAAAAAAAAAAGACTATAGAGACAGAGTTTGTGAGGGCCTAGGTGTTAGGATTAATAGATTAGTAGCTATTACCATTATATTCAAGGAAAAGGGAAAATACGATAATAGTTAATGAAAACAGAGGAGATATCAGCAGGAAAATAGAAACTCTTAAAAAATAGAAATTTTAGAGGGGGAAACTCCAACTTCTCTTACAGAGCATCAGAACAGAGATGACAGAGAAGTAAGAATCAATAAATAAATATTAAAAAGGAATATGGAAGATTAGGAACTTATGGACACTCTCAAAGATATATAGCTGAGAAAAAGGTACTGGGGAAATGATATTTTTAATATAGCTGAGAATTTTGCAATATAGTGAATACATAAATTTGCAGATCATTGGAGGTCAGTGAACCCTAATCAGGATAAATACAAAGAAAACAACACTTAGGCACATGACCATCAAACTACTAAAGACCAAAGACAAGACATGACATTGAAATGAGCCAGAGAGGAGCCCATTGGATGTAAAACAACAATAATAAAAACATGTGCATGCTGTTGACTTCCATTCAGGAATGTGAGAAATAAGATAGTAGAACAACTTCAAGTGCTCAAAGGGGAAACAAATCTTGTCAATCCAGTGTTTTTATCAAGAAAAAAAATATTAAGAATGATTATGAAATACAAAGACTTTCAAATAAATCAAGGTGGAGAAAATTCACAGCCATCAGATTCCACTAGAGAAAATACTGAAGGAAGTTCTCCGGTTGAAGAAATAAAATAATTAGGAAATCATAAATATTTGGGATTATATAAAGTCTTGATGCTAACATAGTTTAAGGTTAGGTTTATGCTTTTGCAGTAATTTCTAAAGGTAATGGAAACATAGCTGGTGATGAGTCACTCAACGACTCTTTGGTATTCAGTATGGTATATAGGGCATGACTACATCTCTCTCTCACTCTAGTATGTAAGGTTACTTGATTTTTAATTTAACTTTGTGTCTCCAAACATGACAGTGTCTGGTACGTAGTTTGCATTTAATGAATGCTTGTCAAACAACTGACATGTTCATTGTCTAATAATAATTTAACACAAATTATCTCATTTTGTCATTGCAATGCTCAAGCCAGATCAATATTATCTCATTATATTTTAGAGATGAATAAATGGAGACAAAGTAGCATGCCCAAGTTTATGCCATACAAAGTGCATAAAATACTTGAGTTTGAATTAGTCCAATGATTCCTCCAGTCTATGTGTAATATACAGTGCAAGAATACACATTCTGGATGCATTTCTAGATCTAAAATCAGTGCACAGCTAAACTCTTAATTATGACTACCTTCAGCAACAGTTTTAGATTTTTAGGACATTTTCTAAAATAAACTTGTATGCAATAATAATGGCCTTAACACAATTCATATTTTTTACTTGAAGTTACATTGAAGTAACTATCAATGATATCATGATAGTGACTATGTATCATAGTTAAAGAATTTTGACCACTTTAAATTTGTTCAGCTTCCCCAAATATATGAAAATGACCCATACCATTTTGTGCCCTTATCTTTTTCTTTCTTTATGTTGTTCTCATTAAAAATTTAAATGCATCCTAAATGCAATTAAACTCCTTTTAATAACATTTTATTCAAATATTAATCTAGATACATTATTAATAAAGAAGGAAATAATCTGATTTTTATATTTAGTAGTCTCATTTAAAGAGATTATTTTTATTAAATTATATAAATTATGAAATTATTTAAAGAGATTACGAACATGCACAGTTCTCCATAATAATTATTATGGTGTCACTCTTTATTTGATCCATTTTGGGAATTTGGGCTATATTTATCCTGTCACTGTGAAATCTGGTTCAAGGATCTGGAGGAAATTAAATAGGAAAACCGGAAGAACAGGTCAAACTTCTTCATAGAGAGATGGATCACTGACTTCTTTTCTATCTATTAATACTTTATTGCACTGGGTTAAAAAGCAGTTGTTAATAAGGTAGGGATCCAAGAATTCTTTAGTTCTTCATGTGCTAATTGCGACCTGAGAGCCATTTTTCTCACGCCACCTGACATTTTTTAACACTCATTTGCATCTTCCAAAATACTATTCCCATTTGATGGAAGGATCACTACCTATTCTGATGCCAAATTTAATGACTGTGGAACAATCCCAAATCCAAATCCAGAAATTTCACTAGAAGAAAGCAGAAAAATTCTATTTCTAATGATTTGTGATTGACAGTTTACAACTATTTTGTCTAATCCTATTTAATCTGAAATAAAATGTCAAGATGTCTTTCTCTGCAGTGACTGTTTGCTCGTCAAGGAAGCAACAATGCACTGGTGGTAACCTCAAGAGATAAAAGACTTTAGTATCGTCTGGGTTTCCTTGCTTATCAAAATGAAAAAATAGACAGATAATAATGTATTAAAGATGAGCCCACAGGCAGAAGATTAACCTGATTGTCCATTCTTTCTGATATCCTTTTAAAGCATTTGTAAAATATTTTTAAAGAGGAGGAAAAAAAAAAACTGTAGCATTTTAAGTAGACCAAAGACAATTACATAAACTCACTATATCAAATAATATACTGGTATCAGCTGGCTTATCGTAGACAACAGTCCATTCTTAGAAAACAGCTGAAAACCACCTTAATGGTTGCATTTCCACTTGGATTCCATTATACATGTGAGACAAAGTACATAAAGCAAACTGGTGTATCCTTCCCCTGAACTCACAAAAAGGGTGCAGTTAGTATTCTTCTGAAGGTAAAACAGAGAGTTTTTGTTTTGTGTTGTTTTGTTCATATGGAATAATGTACAGTAATAATAGTTAATATCAACCTTAACATTCTGCCTTACTATTTCAGGAAGAAACTGACAGCACGTAGCTACTCTGAATATATGCTTTAAAAATAAATAGTATGCAGGTTGCCAGAAATAACTTTATTTATGAGATTGCAGCATGCACATCTTTGTGCTAATAAACAAACTTGCCTTTGACATATACACAATCTCTCTATATTAGGTGTTTTGCAACTTTGTGACAGAAAAAGTATGCATCTTTCATGTAGTGAACAGAAAATACTTTGAGAGAGTTATAGCAGTATATCTGGCAGTTAAAAATAAGAACGCTCTTTTTTTTTTTTCATGTTTCGTATCAATTTATTTTGACAGCTTTGGTAACGGAGTCAAAGGTTTGAACACAGATGTGTGGGTTGCATCCTCATCAAGTCCACAGTTTCTCCTTCCCAGTGGATTTAGTGTCATTTCAATCAGAAAAATGCCCCCAGACAAATGCAGTAATAAATTGGAAATATCATTTTCCAGCCCTTTCTTCTGCCAGGATAAGCCAGAAAAAGCTGGAAAGCGAGAAAGTAGAAGTCATAATGAAAAGGGTGGCATTGAATCATCCACCCAGTGCATGGGTTACAAAGCGACTGAAAAGGCGGATTTTCCTGGAAAGAAGCAGATATAATTAGTGAATGGCAGGCCCTTTAATAAAGCCTTTCATGGACCATGGATGAGAAAAGGTAGAAATAAAAGATACTTTTACATTTTTATCTGTTCAATATGCTACATCCAGTATACAGATTCCAAATATAAAATGGCTCCAATTATTTACATACTAAGAAAGCAAATAACAGTAAATCAACTATTTCCATACAGACTCTTCATCTTAACTAGTCATTACTTATTTTTTTGTTAACAAAATGTAATCAGTTTATCTAAGTAGCTTAAAAAGTTGCTTCTCTGAGAGTCTATAAAAAGAAATCGTTGTTGGGATTTTTTTTTAATGGGTTGGGAAAAATGTGTAAGTCTCATACTCATGTTAAGTAAGGCCTAAATGTTTCTTAGTAGGTGGTCTGTTAGCTAAGAATAGCAAGAACATATCATGGGTGTTGGATACCAAGGATGCAAAGGAACGTGCTAAGAGAGCCTCAGGTTTTGTTTATGACATGAAGCATAAAATTGCAGAAAAGGTTATTGATTCCTTACTTGGTGTGAGTTTTATAACATCATTGTAAAAATCCACCTCCGCCCCCCACATATGCACACCAGTGCTCCTTAAGTTCAGTACTCTTGGCATTTTGCTCTGAGCTGGATACATATTTGTTATGCATGACTGCATTAGGCATTGTAGGTCTACAAGCAGCATCTAGTGCCATCCGATTAGACTCTCCCTGCTACGAATTAGTGGCACACCTCCCTGCCAGCTGTGACAACCAAAAATAAATCCAGTATGCTTGAGGAGGGCAAAATTGCTCTGGTTGAGAACCACTGACACAAATATACTCCTCATACACACACCCACTTCTATACGCATGTGTACACATAATACACCATTTACATGCATATTTATACCGGCCAGCCATGTTCGCATCCACACAGCCCCACACACATGCAGACACCTACTCTCATGTCTCCAGGTATATATGCCCACTTCACATATTTACAGCTGCACCTATAACACACACATCTGTATGCACATAAGATACATTAGAAGTTAAAAGTTAGTATATAATGTAGTCATTAAGGAATACTGTCTCTTACCTTGAATAATTTATTGCTATAATTTGCATTTTTTTCTCTTGTGATCTAGGTGTGTCATTCCTTAAACAAGAATAGATCTTAATACATATTTGTGGAATAAATTAATGACTGGTTTTGTCTGAGGCTGACATGAGCTAGAGCTTATTTTGATTTCTTCTAATTTTTCTTATTATTGAAGGTACATATGTGGCCTTTTAGAGGTTTATTGCAACCATGTCCTGTAAGATATTGTTCTATTTTTCTTTAAATGAGTATTGTATTGGGATGTTGATTGAACCAATAGGTATGAAGATGATATATCAAAAAACATTATTATTAATTTGAATGTGAAGGTGCATGAATGATACATGATGTCTGTGTTGGGATAAACTGCATATAGAGTTCAGCATTTATTTTATGACCAGAAAAATTGCAAACCTTTGTTATTAGGGAAATATTATTGAAATTGAATTGCTAGCATTATAGAATTTTAAAATAGAATATATTTGGTTTTCCTCAGGCTTAAGAATTATTGAACAACTTTTTACTCCAAAGAAGACATGCTCTCCATTAGTATTCTATGGAGATTTATCAACTTTGGGATCCAGAAAATAAAATTAGTCAGAAAAGGAACCCTGAAATTTTTAAGACATTTATGAAGAAATCTAAGTTAATGTGATCATTTAATATTACTTCCTCAATTTATCTGACATTGACTCAGTGTCACCTTGGTCAAAATGTTATATAAGCCAGAGATTTGTGTACTTGGAGAGCTTACACTGTATTGCTACATTGAGACAATATGTGTTTCTATGAGATATAAAGAATATGCTAAGTATGAACACATTTTGTCATAAACATAAAGGTAACTAAGTTCATAAATTGTATAATATCATAGGACTTTTTTGTAATAGTCTCTATGAAGGTAAGAAAATGTTATGAATCTGTTTAAGATGTTACATATGTCAGAGAGATGAAAAACATGCATTTTCTTTCTTGCCTTAACTGCACTTGACAGTTTTACATTCCAATTATGTAATATTATAATTATAATAGAATATACATTTTTCAAGTAAGATTGGTATTTGTATTATAATTCCTGTTTTACAGTAGAAAATTACTAATTTAAATGTTAGAATGCAGGCTAATCAATGTCTTGGATGAGACTTTTTAAACAAAGGAAGTAAATTTGATGTACACACAAATATTCTCAGTCATAAATAATTCAATAACTGTGTACTTTTTGGAGGATATATAATTCTATTACTTCTGAAGCTTGTGTTTTATAGTGTTTATTCTTTTTTATGCTTCTAATAGGTATACTTATATTACTCTTAGTCATGAATATATACCGTATTGGCATGTTATTGATTAGGATTTCTATAATCAGTTTTGTTACTAATTGTGTACATGTCAGAAAATGACTTTCCAACAGTAAATTTAAAGGCTATACACTGAAATATACTATGAATATTTTTTCATGTGGTCATCCTTTTGCTTACAATGATTAAAGACTGTCAAAATATAAAAATAAGTACACTTCATGCTTATTCTTCCTCATACACTGTCCATTACGTTAAAATTGTGTTTACTGAAATGTCTGTATGAGTAAACTGTTGTATAAAATATGTAGAGAAGTGAAAGAAAAAAATCTTTAAAATGAAAAAGAAAACTTAGAGGGTAAATAATAGCTCTCATTTTCTATATTCAAGTATCCTTTGTTTTTTCTAAGTACTTTATTATGATCCTTAGAGATATTTAGATCTAGTAAATCACAAACTAGTTAGGCTGGAAACATTTTTACAAATTATGCCTAACACTGTATGCTAGGCTAAATAATGGTCTCTCCATATGCCCATGTACTAATATCCAGAACCTGTGAATATGTCACCCTAAAGGATAAAAGGGACATTGCAAAGGTAATTGACTTAAGGATCTTGAGATAGGGTATTATGCTGAATGAGCTGGTAACCCAGATGTAGTCACAGGGACCCTTATAAGAGAGAAGGCAATGTGAACACAGAAGCAGAGAAAGATTTGAAGGTGCTACGTCTCTGGTTTTTAAAATGGAGGAAATGGACACAAATCAAGGAATGAGAGGAAGTCACCTCTAAAAGCTAGAAAAGGTATCTTCTATAATCTCTGGAGGGAACATGGCCCTGATATCACCTTGGTTTTGTTTAAACCTATTTTGGACTCTGACCTCCAGAACTGTAATATAAAAAATTTGTGTTGTTGTAAGCCACTATATTTGTGGTGACTTATAACAAGAGCAACAGGAAACTAATATGAATTATTTCACATAAATTAAAATCAAATACTTAATTTGTCTTGAATTGCAGACAACAAATTAACCTAGATAACACTCTGTAAAATGTTAATTTTTACAATATGAAACTTTAGTTCATGTTATGATTTTGCCATTTAATATGAGGGGTTGAAGTTAGGTGATCTTTTGTTTTGTTTTGTTTTTTTCTTGTTTGGGTATAAATCTAGGTCATCAGATCATATTTTTAAATAAAATTTAGTATTTTAAAATAATTCCATGAAGAAAAAAAAATAAAACATCCCTCATGTTATGTATTGATTGCAGAGATGTGACAAGAAATTTAAAAGGAAAATTCAGTATTCGAACTTCTTTTCTAAAACAAATATATCTTGAGATTCAGTAAATACATGCATGGATACATCCCTTTCCCTAAAACTCATACCACATGAAAGTAACTTAGATTCAGACAATTTAATGGTTTCAAGTAAATAACTATATGAGCTGATCAAATAGTGAAGAAATATAATAAAATCAAGTGGTTGCATTTCTTTCAACGATTTAAGAACAAAAGTAAGCATCTTTACCTTAATTTAACACAACTTTCCCTTTCACATAATTCTTTTTTTAGTAAAAGGCAAAAGATTTATACGATCTGAAGAGAAACCAGAGTATATCACATAATTCTTTTTTTGATGAGGCTACTGCCAGTTAATGACTCTCTCTCTGGGTCCACAGTTTTATCTGTGACAGGTCTATATCCAGAGTTTGTAGCATAGACTTATACTACCCTGTCAATCTGAAACACTGCACTTCTATTTCCATGGTCATCACCTTTTGAAACTCAGTGAGTTTCCAGTTTTTTTAGCCTCACTTCTTTCTTGGGTCATATGAATCTATTGAACTCTAGACAGTTGTTGAATAGATATGAAGAAAGTACTGCATTTTTCTGTTTACAAGATATTTGGGGTTGTCATAAATTCTGGATTATTTTATGGGGAAAACAATTTTCGGTTTATAGAATATATGGAAGATTTTGGTTTATTACATATATATCTATGCATCTTATTTAGTATGTACATATATTAAATGCATATATTTCTTTCTTCTAAATTTTTGTGTATACCTATGTGTTCAATTGAGTTCTATTTTCTGGAAAAAAAATACAGTGCCATTTAGCTTTATGTATCCCCCAAATAATGTACTGTGGTTGCTGGCAGATGAACTTTTCAGAAATATTTTTAGATCAATTCCAATTAGAAACTATTTATCTATAAAATAATATATGTTGACAATTTTTAAAGCTAAATAATGTCCAATTATTTTTAAACATTGTACAATATATGTCAATGCTTGATTTTGTTTAATTGAACAATTTCAGATAAAGATTTTGGGACAAAAACTGTACCATTCTTTCTCTCTTAAGCCTAACTTCTAAGATCAAGATTAGAGTCATTCAGGCCTTGAATGGTGTCAAGTGTTTGGGTATGATATCATAATTTGAAATAAGAGACCATATACAGACTCACTTAATAAAAGACAAATTTTAATCTCTGCCTTTCTTAATTTCAAATACATTGTATCAATAAGGTAAAAGTGTGTATGTATATGTACAAAATGGAATAATAGAGGTAAGTTAAGTAAAAATATGGCCACCAATTGATGACCTAAAAACTAGCTGTTGGTAGCACTATTAGCAGCTGAGAGTTGACATAAACAGTACCCATTGATAATGTCTGAAGTTGCTATGCTGTACAGTATTAAGAATGAGGACCTTAGAGTCAGACCACCTAGGTTTACACCTTTACTGTGCCATTTCTTAGCTGTAAGAGGTTAGGTATATTACTTAACCTCTCCAAAACTCATTTTCTATATCTATAAAATGGACACAATAATAGAACTTAAGTTTGTTGTAAAAATTGAGTAATGCAATTCTTATAGAACAATGACTGATAATAGTAAGAAAAAAAACTGTATCAGGGTTTGCTGGTATTATGAAAAGCAGGCATCAGTGAAGCTTGAATGAGCTCAGTTGTTTGTATGCATCATTTGAATATAGAGTCTCAATGCTAAATGTATAATTCACTTTGTATTTTTTTAAAGGATTTTATTTATTTGACAGAGAGAAACACAGCCAGAGAGGGAACACAAGCAGGGGGAGTGAAAGAGGGAGAAGCAGGCTTCCCGCCGAGCAGGCGGCCCGATGTGGGGCTCAATCCCAGGTCTCCGGGATCATGACCTGAGCCAAAGGTAGTCGCTTAACCAACTGAGCCACCCAGGCGCCCCACTTTGTATTTTTAGATAGATGTTGAAATTAAAAGTATTTGGTTATATTTTATATTATAGTTTTTTTTTTCTGGATATATTTTTATTTTATTTTTTAAATAATTCACTTTATTTTTTCAGTGTTCCAAGATTCATTGTTTCTGCACCACACTCAGTGCTCCTTGCAATACGTGCCCTCCTATTACAAATATATTTATTTCCCCTAAGGCAGCTATTTACTTAAATGAAGCTATTTTAAAATTTTCCCCACAGAAAAAGTACTCCCCCAAGGAAAAAATTAGGAGGAAACTTCTAGTAACAATCTCTGAAAGCATACAAATACTCCAATTATACTTGAGAGATTTAAAAATTTTAAAATTTGTCATCAAGATGCATCTCAACATCAATTATTTTATTGCAGTATATTTGACAGACCATGTTACATTAGTTTCAAGAGTATAACAGCAATTCAATAACTCTATAGGTTGTGCTATGCTCACAAGTTTAACTACCATCTCTCACCATCCACTGATATTACAATACTGCTGACTATTATTCCCTATGTTGTCCCATTTATCCTCATGACTTACTTTTTCATCACATCACCTCCCCCTTTTGCTCTCTGGCAAATATCACTTTGTTCTTTGTATTTATGGGTCTATTTCTACTTTTTATTTGTTTGTTTATTCACTTATTCTTTTCTTTAGATTCCACATATAAGTGAAATCATATGGTTCTTGTCTTTGTCTGATTTACTTCACATATCATGCCTAAATGGTCAAGCAATGTATGACTAAGAAGGCAAGAATATACCATAAGAAAGAAAATATCTTCAATAAATGGTGCTGGGAATACTGAACAGCTGCATGCAAAAGAATGAAAGTGGATCATTCGCTTACACCATATACAAAAATAAACTCAAAATGGATTAAAATCTAAATGTAAGGCATGAAACCATAAAACTCCTAGAAGAAAACACAGACAATAATTTCTTTGACATCAACACAGGCAACATTTTTCTAGACATGTCTCCTGAGGCCAGGGAAACAAAAGGAAAAATAAACTATTGAGACTACAACAAAATAGAAAGCTTCGACACAGTGAAGGAAATAATCAACAAAACTAGAAGACAATCTACTGTATAAGAAAGATATTTGCAACTAACATACCCGATAAAGGGTTACTATCCAAAATATATAAAGAACTTACACAACTGAACACATAAACAAAACCAAATAATCCAATTAAAAACAGGCAGAAGATATGAACAGACATTTCTCCAAAGAAGAATACAGATGGCCAATAGACACATAAACATATAATCAACATCATTAATCATCAGTAAAATGCAAGTCAAAACCAAAGTGAGATATCACCTTATACCAATTAGAATGGCTAGAATTAAAAAGACAATAATTAACAAGTATTGCAAGGATGTGGAGAACTGCTGATGGTACAGCCACTGTGGAAAACAGTGTAGAGGTTCCTTTAAAAAATAAAAATGCCATAAAATCCAATAATTCCATTATTGGGTATTTAATCAAAGACTATAGAAACACTAACTTAAAAAGATATGAACTCCTATGTTTATTGCAGCATTATTTACAATAGTCAATCCATGAAAGCAAATAAAGTGTCCACTGATAGAAGAATGGATAAAGAAGATATAGTGTGTGTGTGTGTGTGGGGGGCGGTGTATAATACTCCTCAGTCATAAAAAGGACAAAATCTTGCCATTTGCAACAACCTGGGTAACCTAGAGAATATTTGCTTAGTAAAATATTGTCTTAAATATATCTTTATATTATATAGTGCCAGGCTTCTAAAATTGAGGGGGAAGCTAGAAAAAATATCTATCAGAGGTCAAATTCAGCAGAGATTTATTTAATTTATAGATTGCTCCTATAAGGAGGATGACTTAGGAAAGAGTGGCACATGATTTGTTTTCCAATAAACACAGTTTATTGAGATATAATTGACATAAAGCATTGTGGTTGGCAAGGTATACAACACAATGATTTAATTTTGTGTATATAGTGAAATTAATATAATTAATTTAGTCAATATCCATCACTTCACATAGTTATATTTTTTTTGTGATGAGAACTTTTAAGATATACTCACTTAGCAGACATTAAGAAAATAATCCCATTTACAACTGTGCCAAAAATAATAAAATATATGGGAATAAACTTAACCAAAGAGCTAAAAGGCCTCTACCAAAAACTATAAAACACTGATGAAAACCATTGAAGATAACACAAAGAAATAGACATTTCATGCTTATGAGTTGGAAAGACAAATATTGTTAAAATATCTATACTACCCAAAGTCATCTACAGATTTATTGCAATGCCTCTCAAAATATCAATAGTATTTTTCACAGAACTAGAACAAATAATCCTAAAATTCATATGGAAGCACAAAAGATGCTGAATAGCCAAAACAATCTTGAAAAAGAACAACAAAACTGGAGGTATCACAATTCCAGACTTCAAGTTATATTACAAAGCTACAGTAATCAAAACTGGACGATGCTGGCACAAAAATTAGACATATAGACCAATAGAACAGAATAGAAAACCCAGAAATAAATGCACAATTAAATGGTCAGTTAGTCTTCAACAAAGATGGAAAGAATATGCAATGGGAAAAATATAGTCTCCTCCACAAATGGTGTTGGGAAAACTGGACAACAGCATACAAAAGAATGAAACTGGACCACTTTCTGACATCATAACAGAATAATTTCAAAATGAATTAAAGACCTAAAGGTGAGATCTGAAACGCTAAAAGTCCTAGAATATAGCACATGTAATAATTTCTCTGACTTTGGCCATACTAACATTTTTCTAGATGGGTTTCTTGAGGCAACGGAAACAAAAGCAAAAATAAACTATTCAGACAACATCAAAATAAAATGCATCCGCATAGCAAAGGCAACGACCACAAAACTACAAAGAACTTACATAACTCAACACACACAAAAAATCAATCAATCCAGTCAAAAACAGGCAGAAGACATGAACAGACATTTCTCCAAAGAAGACACAGATGGCTAAGATGCTTGACATCATTCACCATTTGGGAAATGGAAATTGATACTACAATGAGATATCACCACATACCTGTCAGAATGGCTAAAATCAAAAACAGAAGAAACAAGTGTTGGCAAGGATGTGATAGAAAATGTAGCCTCTTGTACTGATGGTTGGAATGCAATTGGTGCAGGCACTGCAGAAAGTACTATGGAGTTTCGTCAAAAAATTAAAACTAGAACTACCCTATGATCCAGTAATTGCACTACAGTGTATTTATACAAAAAAATACAAAACTAGTAATTCAAAGGGATACATGTGCCCCTATGTTTATCGCAACATTATTTACAATAGCCAAATAATGGAAGTTGCTTAAGTGTTGTATATGTACCAAGAGGTGGTTGTGTGTGTGTATGTGTGTGTGTAACATTATTCAGCCATAACAAGGAATGAAATCTTGTTATTTCCAACAATATGAATGGAGCTAGAGAGTATAATGCTAAGTAAAGTAAGTCAGCCAGAGAAAGACAAATATCATATGATTTCACTCATATGTAGAATTTAAGAAACAAAACGAATGAGCTGAGGAAAAAAAAAAGACAGACAAACCAAGAAATAGAGATAACTACAAAGAATAAACTGGTGGTTACCAGAAGGGAAGTGGGTGGGGGTATGGGTGAAATAGATATGGGGATTAAAGAGTACACTTATCACGATCAGCACTGAGCAATGCATAAAATTGTTGAATCACTATATTGCACACATGAAACTGATACTACAATATATGTTAAATAACTGGAATTTAATTAAAAACTTGGGAAAAAATGACATTGAAGAAAGCTTTCCTCTCTTACCAACTTTCAAATATACAATACAGTTAATTACAGTCACCATACTGTACATGAAAACCCCAGAGTTTATTTACCTTAAACTAAAAGTTTGTACGTTTGACAACCTTCACTAATTTTGGCCACCCATTTCAACTCCCAGTTCTGTAAACTATCAATCTCTTCCTCTGTATCTATGAGTTCACTTTTTTCTTAAGATTCCTAAAACAGAATATACTTTAGATTGTATGATTAAACATAAGTATGCATATGTTTGCATGCATATATTCTATATATTCCATTCAACAATTAAAAGTTAACTAGGTTTCTTATAACCCTCAAATTAAAGATAAAAATGCATAAGCCAGGCATATTATCTACTAGAGAATATCTGGAGAAATTATTTTTAAAATATTTTACCATATAATCACAAATCTTGGGTCTCATTTGAAAATATGAATGTATCATGGCATTGTATGAATCATAAGTGAATTATATGTTTTTCTCTCTGAATAAACATTTAGAGATAATATAAAGTACTTGATATAACTCACATTCAAAAAGTCTAAAAGCTGAAGTTCTTTAAGATTACTTTTTATTTCCAATGAAATACTGAACAGGACAGGTGATTTTATGTATCCATAAGATTGGTGTTATCTACACTTTATACACACATAGTTAAGACTCTTTCTATACTAACCTATTTTGGGGGATTTATTTATTAGATTCATACTTGAAGGAAAATATTAAATATTTATACTTAACAATATTAGCTTGCCACTATTACAATCTGCCAATTTGAATATTTATAATATCTGAAAACTATGGGTTGATCTTATTTGCATAATTATTTAACCAAAATCTATATATGGTTTGCATGTAAAATGAATATATTTTATATATTGCATATGTTATATGTAGCATCTTCTCAACAAAGTTGACTTAAAAATTTTACTTTAGTTTTTGGGTAAATATCTTAAAATAATTTTTAAAAATAATTTTATCTCCGATCCAAGTACTAACCAGGACTAACTCTGCTTCCAAGATCATATAAGACCTGTACCCCTGAAACAAATAATACATTATATGTTAATAATAATAATAATAATAATAATACCTTAAAAATACTTTTATCTTTTCAAGTAACTGGAAACCTCTGAAATATGACTACAATCTGACTTATAAAAATGATTCATTTGGGGCACTCAGGTGACTGTCATTGGGCATCCATCTTCGGTTCGGGTCATGATCCTAGGGTCCTGAGATTGAGCCACGCAAGGTGTCCCTGCTCCGTGGGAGCCAGCTTCTCCCTCTCAGATTCCCCTGCTGGTGTTCCCTCTCTTGCTGTCTCTCTCTCTCTCTCTCTCTCTGTCAAATAAATAAATAAAATCTTTAAAAATAAAATGATTCACTTACTATTTTAACCCAGTACCTAGTGAAATAATATCGCCCATTGTCTTTGTTAGTAAATAAATTGTCCTTGAGATATTTGCAAATTATTAATAGAGAGGGTAGGAAGAGTTAATACATAGAAGCTTCCTGATTAACGGCAATTGAATTGATTGAATGTGTGGTGGTGAAGAACTCAGTACGATTATGAATACGGTTTGGTGCCGCATTCTGATTCTTGTGAAGGCACATAGTTTTAGCCAGCACTGCCTTAGCACCATGAGTGAAAATATCAGTACAATGAGGAAAGAAAAAAATCTCTTAGTTTTTTCTTAAAATAAAACAAATAAACCTTACAGACATTCTGAAAAAGTCACAGGGATCACTTGGGGGTCTGTGGACTATACTTTGAAAACCAATGGCCTAAGGCCTGTATTTATCAATCCAAGGCTAGAACTCATGGCTCCTAACACACAGCCTAGAGATTGTTTCTACCATATATAATATAATCTCCTCACTTTCCCTTTGAATCACAGTGGAAAAGTTTTGACAATCTTCTTCCTTTCTTTTGGAGTTCCCTTTATGACATAGGTTACTTTCCTTCTAACTTATTAATTATATTAATCATGTAACTCCTGAATTGGCCAACTTTCCCTTTTGATGTGTCAAATTAAAGTATTTGGGATTATAAAATCACTTTCCCCAGACAAAGTCTGAATTTAATGACCAATTTCTGTAGGCTCAGAAATTTTATTTTTGATACACAAAACTGCATTCATCTTCTCTTTTCCTTTGGATTCCATTCATAAGAATCCGAGCCCCCCCTCCCCCTGCCAAAGCAAACAGTTTTCTCTGTAAAAATGAGAAAAAAAATAGATAAAAGTAAATCCAAATGGATAAGCACAATTATAATAGAATCTCTGGGCTATAACCATTGGGCTATACATGTAAATCCTATGTTAGAGCATAGCAAATGACAGCATACTTTGCCTTGTTCTTTCCATGGTTTCTCTTGCTAAATAAATAGCAGCTTTCCATCCTTCCTTCAGATAATGATTCCCTGTTGCCCCTTAACATATCCTGATCATTTTTGACCCCAATTTTTTAAAAAGTGCCCAGGTTTGATTTCTTGACATTATCACATGTATTTTCTACCTCTATGTTAATTTTCTTCCCCCCATTCAACTTGCTATAAAAGTTTCTTCACAGTTCCCTCCTCTAAGATAGCATCTTAAAAGTGGGATTTTTTTTCCAGAGTTTTCAGAGATCATTTTTAAAATATGAATTCTAAGTTATCATTTTTTCCTACTAGTCCTTTTACTTTCAGGAATGAATACCAAGATTACTGCTAAGTTCACATATCAAACATTGTTAAAGTTGTTTTTTCTCTTTTTTTTTTGTTCTGCAGCTATATTTTCAAAGAAAAATCCTCAAAGCATAGCCCACACTGATTTTTGTTTCAAAAGAGAAATTGTCCAGATACTCAAAAACATCTTAGTTCTCAAGAAAGTCCACCAAGCATAGTGCCAGTTTCCTTTTTAAAACTCAGATATTTTATGCCATCATTTTTATAGTAAAATCTAGTGGACTTTAGACACACAACTCAAGTATTTATCTATGCTGCACATTCAACTTCTGGAGAATTTCATCAAGAATAATATAAGTGGTTGAAACTTTTATTGATTTTTCATTGACTTTTGACTCTGTGGGCAGAAACTAGTTACTATCTAATCTATACTAACTCAATATAAAATGCTGGCTAATAATAACGTAGCTCAATCCTGAATTTCAATAAGCTTTCAGATTCAGGGATAATAGAACAACTGATCTTCAACTCTGTCCTGAAAAATCAAATGAAAATTTTAGTGGAGAAAAGAGAGATATGCCACACCCCCAATCTATTTCTCTTTTGTCTATATTATTTAAAATCACTTAAAGTTCCATAAATAATGTATGCTTTCACACTCGTGAACTGCAAGTCTTCTCAAATTAAAATGACTGGCCAGCCAGAATATTGGGGAAGAAATTACAGCACTGTTTACTATAATAAAGCAAAAGAAATTATCTTTAAAAATATAATTCATATGTGGATCAAATTAGATCACCTCAAATAGTAAGGTTTTTTTTTTTTTTTACTTTAAATTTATTTTATATTTTCAGTGTTCCAAGATTCATTGCCCATGCCCCACACCCAGTGCTCCATGCAATAGGTGCCCTCCGTACCCACCACCAGGCTCTCCCATCCCCCCAACCCTTCCCTCCAAGTCCCTCAGTTTCTGTGTCCAAAGTCTCTCATGTTTCATTTCTCTCCCTGAATTACCCTACTTCCCATTTCCTTTTTTTCTCCAACTGTCCTCTATATTGCCCCTTATATACCACAAGTAAGTGAAACCATGTGATACTTGACTTTTTCTATTTGGCTTATTTCACTCAGCATAATCTCTTCCAATCCAGTCCATGCTGCTACAAAAGTTGGATATTTATCCCTTCTGATGGAGGTGTAGTACTCCATTGTGTATATGTACCACATCTTTATCCATTCATCTGTTGAAGGGCACCTTGGCTCTTGCCATAGTTTGACGATTGTGGCCATTGCTGCTATGAACATTGAGGTACATATGTTTTGTTTTGTTTTTTAAGTTGTCATGGAACTCAATTTCAATCAATACATTTAGGATTGGTACAACTGACCAGGAAATTCTTTCTCAAAACTGCACATCTAAATATTGCATTATTAAAAGTCTACTATGATAAAGGTAGAGAGCTAATGAAAACTAGCATGAAAAAATCCAAACAAAAATTATTTTGGCTCTAGGCTGTCATGTAAACTTTGTGAACCCTATGAATATTTTCATTTTTGATGTGAATCATGACACTTTTCTTGAGGAAAAATGCTGGCTTTATTCACATTGATACAGAGATAAGATGCTACTTCTGGAGTCATTTTTACATGCAGATAAAGAAGTTCATGACTTACTCAAGATTCCTTGTTATATACCAGAGATTTAAGGAACTGTTAACACTTATACATACTCACATACATAGACTCTAGGATCCTAAGTTTTCTGTACTTATCTATGATCACTGATTAACAAAGAATCTCAGGACTTTAAACTCTTACTAGAGAATCAATTTTAAATTGTCTGCTAAATGGTGTTGTCTAATAATTCCTGAGAGAAATTATATTTAAAATTGCTTAAGGGCACCTATGTGGCTCAGTTGGTTAAACATCTGCTCTCAGCTCAGGTCATGATCCCAGATCCTGGGATAGAGCGGCCACATCAGGGTTCCCTGCTCAGTGGAGAGTCTGCTTCTCCCTCTCCCTTCCTGCTCCCCACCCACCATTGTGTTCTACTTCTCTCTCACTCCATATCAAATAAATATTTTTGTCTTTAAAGATATTATTTATTACTTGACAGAGAGAGAGACACAGTGAGAGAGGGAACAAAAGCATGGGGAGTGGGAGAGGGAGAAGCAGACTTCCTGCTGAGCAGGGAGCCGATGTGGGGCTCAATCCCAGGACCCTGGGATCATGACCTGAGAAGTAGATGGAAGCCCAATGACTGAGCCAACCAGGTGCCCCAAATAAGTTAAAAAAAAATGCTTAGAAAAAGGTATGCAAGCCACCCAGAAGTAAGGCACCTAAGGTCTTGAACTACATTGTCATGTATTAACTTAACTCCCCTCAGAATTGTATCTATTGTATTTCATTTCAGCATGGTTACTTGACCTTTGTGAAAAGACACTTAGGCAATTCCTTATGTGCTTTTAGAAAAAAAATGTTCTTGCCCGTTTTGTATCATTTTCATAATTACCTCAAGAAAAATTTGTGCCATAAATTAACCTTAAAAACCCCATGATAAGTAAAGTCAGAAACAAAACAAGCTTTGGTAACCTCAAATTTTTATTTATTTATAATAATGAGATTATATAATAAAATGTTAATAATAACAGTTAACAGATACTAAATATATGCCAAACCATAATTTATATATTTTATAATCCTTGCAATGATTCTGTGGGCTAAGAATTCCATATGACGAAAAAGAATTTCATACAAACAGTTAAAAAATTTTTCATGTCTCTACTTCTATTACTAGAGAGCTGGGCTATATTTAAAATCATCTAAAGGTGCCTGAGTGGCTCAGTCGGTCAAGAGTCCACCTTTGTCTCAGGTCATGATCTCGAGGTCCTGGAATTTAGTCCCACACCAGGCCTTCTGCTCAGCTTCTATATTTCCCTCTGCACCCTCCACCCTCCTGCTTGTGCTCTCTCTTTCTCTCTCAAATAGACAAATAAAATCTTGGAGAATAAAATCACCTATAGCAGCTATTGATGCTTTACTACCTGCATATGATTTTATTATATGACGGGCATTGTTATAATTTTGTATGTATTAATTTCTCTCTATATTTTTATATATTTTCTTTGTTTATGTTATTTAATTCTCACTACAAGCTGTGAGACCTTATAAATAAACACGTGCCAAAACTGTGCCAAGTCGCATAGATATAAGTTGTGGCACTGTGATTCAATCCCAGGCCATCAGTCTTGAGTCATTGTTCTTAATCTTTAGCAATATTATCTTTGTCATTTGTATTTTCCTTAACTTCTTCTCTATATGGTATGTTATTTGTATTTTCTCAGGTTAAATCCCTAATTTGTTTACCACTTATAGTTTGTCCTTGGAATACACTTCATATCTAAATTGCACTATAAATATTTTAAATCTAGACTGATTCAAGAGATACTTAAGTAGATGATAAAGTTAAACCTCTGAAATGTATAATACAATGTAATGTTTTTAAACCCCACATAATAATCTAAATATTTCTAATACATATATATGTTTTATACATCTTCCAGGAATTTAAACTTGGTAAAATTAGAGGGCAAATGCCGGGAACAGTGCCTACGGACAATGAAAAGATTACTCCAGACTTCACTGTGAAAGAGAGGAGAAGGCAAGGGGGTCAATGCTCCAATGCAAAGATCCTTTGCTCTTCTTTGCTCCCAGTTTGTGTTTTTTTTAATCTTATTTATTTGAAAGAGAGCCACAGCGATTGAGCTCTTCTTTGCTCCCAGTTTGTGTTTTTTTTAATCTTATTTATTTGAAAGAGAGCCACAGCGATTGAGGAAACCAACAGAGGGAGAGGGAGAAGGAGAGGAAGCAGGCTTCCCACTGAGCAGGGAGCCTGATGTGGGACTCAATGGGGGGCTCGATCCCAGGACCTTGAGACGATGACCTGAGCTGAACGCAGAAGCTTAATGAATAAGCCACCCAGGTGCCCCTTTGCTCTTGCTTTTATTGGTTCTTCAGAGTAATCACAGATCCGTAAAACTGTTTCTCAAGCACAAGGGGTCTTACAGAAACTAGGAGGATCTGTTTAAGAGTAATAAGGCCCCCAGCAGCCTTCCTCTGTGTACATTTTACCAAGCCCAGTATTATGGCTGATTTCCTGCTCTGCATTAACTCCAACAGGCAAGCCATTTTGGTTGTTTTTTACAGACAGTTTGGTATATTCATCAAATAACTTGCCATTCAAAAAACTGGGCATATGTGTGCAATGCTGCTTTGTGTGTTTTTTTGTTTTGTTTTGTTTTGCTTTGTTTTTTTAATTTAAGAAGCTCAAGATTGCAATTCTTAATACATTAAACTTAATGCTATTCTTGTGTTCTGTCAGCTAGCATACTTTTTTGCCACTGATAGCACTGATAGTAGAGCACTGATGTAAAATCTGGGAATGAGGAGGTATTACCAAATCTGTCACTTTTTCACATTGCCACCTTGATTACAATTCATGAAACAGTGGGAGTTTAGGGAGAAAAATCAGGAAAGGACTTTTCTAATTCTCTTCTAAAGGATTCCCTGAAAAAGCTGAAAAAAACCCCCGCAATCTGTCTAATAGTGCAGCCATTTATAAAATTAGGAGGCTCATGCTGGCAGACATTAGAAGAGTTAAAAGAGGTAGGTAATTATAGATAAAGGAATTTGCTGTTAAAGAGAGTTAGCTGCCCCTCTGCCTGGCTAAGAAGTTAGATTGCAGGTCTTGGTCAGTTTAATTCTCCACTTAACCTTAGACATTTTGATAATGGACAACTCACTGAACCATTCTTCCGCTGCACCCGCACAATCCAAGTTACCTAACTATGGAATTTATCTGACTTCAAACAATATTGACTAGTCTGGGCAAATGCCTTTGATAATGACTGGTTGATATAAATGAGGTCAAAGAAGTACAAGAACTTAGACCTTTGGATGTACTCCATTAATAACATCTAGTTGTTGAAATAAATATGCCTGCCCTAAATTCTTACACTGTAAATTTAAAATATGTGGTCTAGTTATAGCTCTGACGAAAAATGGAGGAAGGACTGCTTATTCTCTGAATTCAATTCTTCATAACCTTACTGTTCTGCCACTAAGGCTTTATCACTTAAATATCTCAAATATGATGTTTACCTAGATAAATTGCAAAGATCACAACAAATCACATACTTCAACAATTAATCCTCTCTTTCCAACTCAAAATGTCTATGAATTCTAGTTCTAATTTCAAGAAATCTATAATGACATGATTCTAAACAAAAAGAGGTTTAAAAATGCAGGGATTTATGTATGGAACTTGATTAATTACAAATCATGTCCATTGAACTATAACATTCATTAGAGATATGCTACATACAATTCTGTTTGGTCCTATAAACTGGGATATTATTTTAGCAGTGTTTTAATAAAAAAGAAAAAAATTCTGTTAATGTGGGACTTTTATTAATGATATTTTATTGCTTGAAATATGAAACTAGAGCATCACTTGAGAAGTGGGATCAATTATAATCTACACAAACTAGAAATAAAATGGTGGTAGGAATAAAAATAATTGCAGTGCTAAAATTTTATCACTAACTGCTGACCGTGTTGTGAGTTGATTCTGACAGCTTTTCATACGGGTCCATGGTTACCAGTCCGATCACCTTTCCCCATAATGAGTAGCAACAGTTGTCAATTAATGAATAAATTAATCAAGTAAATACATGAATGTATTATCCCATATTCCATAGTATTATGTCACAAGGTTGTGGTGATAATTAAGTGTTATGTGAGGTGATTAGCAGATAACTTGACATATAGAAAGAATTCAAAACACTTGTTGAATATCCAAAAACATTGACATGTTGTCTTTTCATCTTTAAAGAAAGTACAAAATATTTTTGCTTTGGGAAAATACAAAAAGTAGATGAACTTTTAGAGCATAGCCCACAGGACATGTATTATCCTGGAAAATTCCGCATATTGCAGTTTGCTGAATGAGTTAATAAAATTAAACAAATGGTGACAGAACCATTTGGTTAGCAAAGTATAGCAGGTTAGGCATATACTATGGCCAATGGGAATAGACTAAAAGGGGAAGAAAAATGTTTTTCTGGTGGTTTGTGCTAGATGATAATAGAGGTTTAGGATATAAATTGAGTCTTCTAAAGACGATTAGTGAATGACATTATTTTACATTAATTTACATAAAGCACATTCCCTAATATATTATTTTTAAACTAATTTTAGGGGCGCCTGGGTGGCTCAGTTGGTTGGGTGGCTGCCTTCAGCTCAGGTCATGATCCCGGAGACCTGGGATTGAGTCCCGCATCAGGCTCCTTGCTCGGCAGGAAGCCTGCTTCTCCCTCTCTCACTCCCTCTGCTTGTGTTCCCTCTCTGACTGTGTTTCTCTCTGTCAAATAAATAAAATCTTAAAAAAAAAATGACTAATTTTATATATACCCGTTTTCAAAAGAAAACACTTCCACATTTTACAATTTTTAATGAAATAAGCTACAAACTGAGTGAATGAATAGATACAAATGAACTGAAATGATTCAAATGAGACAATGCCAGCTATATAGTAATTAGGAAAATTTGTGTCATTACTAAAAAGCTAAATTTAGTTTAAAAGGCTTTTTCTAAATCTTTAGTTAGGTTGAAATATATCTTAAGATATTGCAAAGAGGGGGTGCCTGGTGGCTCAGTTGGTTAAGCAACTGCCTTTGGCTCAGGTCATGATCCCAGGGATCCAGGATCGAGCTCCGCATCAGGCTCCCTGCTCGGCAGGAAGCCTGCTTCTCCCTCTCTCACTCCCCCTGCTTGTGTTCCCTCTCTAGCTGTATTACTCTCTGTAAAATAAATAAATAAAATATTTAAAAAAAAAAAGATACTGCAAAGAGGATGGAGAAAGAAATCTGTGTGTTGTATGTTTTGCAAAACTGAAGTCTCCAGTAGATTATGAATTGGCTCAAGCAGCCGCTAAGTGGTGATAGGCCAATCAATAATAGGCATTGCAGAATCAACATGGTGGGTAGGCCCAGAGCATAGGAAACTAGGAAATATAAAATGGGGTATGATTGGTTATGGGTCAACTAAGAGGACTGGAGCAAAACAGTGAAGCAAAAAATGAAGGGCAGAGGTGCAGAGCTGGTAGCAGGGAAGGGAGTTTGATTACCAAACATTAATTCCCATTGTATTTATAATCATGGTGACTTTCCTCTGAGTCTCTGCCAAGTCTTGATTTGTATTAACTTAAAATAGTAATCAATGTGCATTCTCTTCAGAAAACATCTTTAAAATGTTCAGTGAAATGTCAAGAGTATGTCAAAGTGATGTGTTGGGAACTCACCAGATGTGGACCAAGACAGGCTGAGAGGCATAGGGTAGCGTCCCTGCTTGGCACCTACTATCTGTGGTATCTCCAGAAATCAAACAACCTCTCTAACACTTGACTTTTTCATTTGTGAAATAACGGTATTCATCCCTTTGTCACAGGATTATTTTGGGATTAATAATATGTATACCAGCTCAAGAAATGTTTGTTTGTGAATAATCATGTTAATTACCAAAGAATATACTAAATACACTTTTCTTCTACTGTTTTCTTCTACTGTTTCCTTTCTTTTATTTCTTCTACTGTTACATGAAGAAGTCAGTTGTTTGTTTGTTTGTTTGTTTTTTTAAAGATTTTATTTATTTGACAGAGAGAAACACAGCCAGAGAGGGAACACAAACATGGGGAGTGAGAGAGGGAGAAGCAGGCTTCCCGCTGAGCAGGGAATCTGATGTAGGGCTCCATCCCGGGTCTCCGGGATCATGACCTGAGCCAAAGGCAGTTGCTTAACCAATTGAGTCACACAGGCGCCCCAAGAAGTCAGTTTTTAAGCTTAAAATAGTGCCTTTAAAAGTTTGCTTTATCAAAAAAGTTAGTGTGTGTCATGAAATACAGACAATAATACTTATATTTAAATCAATATCTCCTTGATAGGATAAAATTAAACCCAGTTTGTATCTGCCTAATCACAGATTTCAGAGTACAGGAATTTGCATTAATCATATTTAACTGTTTTGAATTTAAATAAAGGCTTATGCAAAGTTATGAGCTCAAGGTTGTTTAAAATAACTAATTCGATGATATTAATGTTTATTTTCAGACATTCTGTGACACTGCTATTCCACAACTCATATACCTTAAAATTTATTCCTGCATATATTCAACTCTACAGTTTACTGAAGTGGGTATGCTAAATTATGTTATTTCCATCTTAAGTGTTGCTCTGTGAAATGAATATGGTGCATAATTATGGAAATGACACTGGTAATTAGCTCACAGTAGAAGCAAAGCCTACATAAATTAATTTCTAATACATGGTTCAACTCAAAGAACGTTTCCAATAAAACTTTGGTATTTATTTCCTTAATTATATTATTTAAGTGGACAAATGTACCCAATAATCATGAAATTATAGGTATAACTAATTTGTTGATCTTGAAAACAGATAAGCCAAGTCTAGAAACTTTATTTTACCTTTATAGTCAACACTTTCTCAAAAGTCTCACCTTTCAGAAAATTATTTAAAGTACTTGTGTATAATTGGCTTTATTAAGTAGTGCATTCTTGTTTGGTGATTAACTCAACACAAAACAGAAAAAATTGAATGTGGGTAAATGATATCAAAATATCTTAATCTAATAATTTATTGGTTTTCTCTAGGGCAACTATATATTCTTTAACAAGGTTTTAATGTGCTTTTGCTCTTTCCTATTTTGTTGTTAAAATTCCGTCACAGTAGAATTTATTTGCTAATTAGAACCAGCACAGCCTAATTAGTTTTCTCTAATATTTCTTTGTGAAGGACACTATTTTATCCTGGGCTAATCCTTACTCTTTTTTTTTTTTCTTTTTAGTGAAAATGGAGATATTAATTCTAACACAAGCATCACGATGTTATTTATCAAGGAAAAGGCATGTGTCAGTAGGAACAGAAGTAGATTCCAGGTTTCAAGACCATTTCAGAAATGTCAGTTTAGGCAAAGGCTAAGATTCCTGCACTTTACAGTAGGCAATAATATGACTGAATAAATGGCCACAAGAAGTTTCAGGTCCTCCCACAACGATATTGATATAAAGACCCAACTGTGACCAGACTTGTGACTTGTTTTGACCATTATGATGCAGTAGAAATAACTTTAAACAAGCTCATAATTTAGGTCTCCTAAAACTTGCAAATTTCTCTCTTGTTGCTTTTGGAATCCATTTATCATGTGAAGATATGTAAACTGGTATGCTGGGTGATGAGTAGCATGAGGCTAATTTCCATTGTCATCCACCCAACTTCTACACTTCGGAGTGAGACCACCTGGGATAAGCCATTTCCAGACAATCTGCCAACTCTCAGAAGACACATGAGCAAACCAGCTCAGATCAGGTGAACTTGGTCCAGACCAGAATAACACAATAATGGGAACTGCAATCTTAATAAATGGCCATAGGTCTAAGCTACTCAAATTTGAGATAGTTGATGCCTCAGCAATTAGTAAATCTACAGAAATTGGTTCCTCATAGTGGGATGCTGCCATTAAAAAAAAAAAAAATTAAAACATGTGGCATTACCATTGGAAGAAGGGGGTAGACACCACATTTCTAGCCTGTTACCACAGTTACTCACATCAGTGCTTTTCCAGCCTCAGCTAACCACCGGCTTGCCATCAGCCATTGCTAACAGTCCCCTCAATACTTTCCAGTTTATGCCTCCTCATGCTACATAGTGGTGGAAATTTTAATAGCCAAATTCTTGTGTGTGGTAACTTGGAAAACAACCAGTGTATCCAATGACTATTCCAGTCTGGCTAAGGAGATCACCAGATCAAATGCTGCAAGTAACTGTTGGGTTTTATTAACTGTGAATGATAAATACCAGCAAAAGAGAGACAAGGTAAAGAAGGAACACATCAGTTCTCAAGCAATACAGAGGAGACAGGATTTGCTAGGCTGGAAAAGTAAAACTGAGATGCAAGCCATCACCAGTCTTCTCAGTTAGTAAAATATGCTCAAAGTCAACAAGGCCTGGGGCCAAAGATCGAATCAAGAGTGTGGCTGTTAAGAACCTTAAGAGTTCTGAAAGATTTAAACCAGGACCTAGTAGACCAGGTCTAAGACAAAAATAAAACTTGGAAACATTTGCCCTGGGAAACCAGTGGCTGCCCTGTGCCTACTGTTCTCTTTTGGAATCAAAGTGTATAGAGTTCACATGTATCTGGTGTCTGATAGCTCTGTAGTGATATCCCAGGTCTAAGACAAAAATAAAACAAAAACCTGGACAAAAGAGGCTCAAAGAATCTTATGTTAAATGCTTTATAGCCACCTGACAAGCCACTCAAAAATGAGAAAAGTCTGGGAAAGAATTGTATGGCCTTTGTCACAAGAAGGGATAACATTTCTAATCCATACAAATTCCACAAACATTATATGAAAGTTACATCAGCAACAACAACAACAAAAGCCACCAGGTTGGGATAAGAGCAGTTGTGATTGCTCAAGTTACCAAAACACCAGGGTTCTTAACCTTCTACAGGCTAAGAGAGTTATTTAACTGCTGCATTTTTGATAGGAAAAAAGAAAAAAAAAAAGACTGTTTCAGAAGACAAAGTTCTGAGAGAAGTGAGACTATGTTGAGAGAGAACAGTATCATGCGGAAGAACTCTCAGGAAGCAGAATCAGACCCTTTCTCAGGGAGTGCTTAGAAACATTTGCCCTGGGAAACCAGTGGCTGCCCTGTGCCTACTGTTCTCTTTTGGAATCAAAGTGTATAGAGTTCACATGTATCTGGTCTCTGATGGCTCTATAGTGATATCCCAGAAGTCTGGAACTCTGGTATTTACCTTTGGTCAAGATAGGGATGAAACTTATTAGAGAATGGCTTATGACATGTTATTTGAAGTCTAAAAATTCCCTGTTGTGGAGGGCATGGGTTGCCAACTCTACTATTAAAAATGTATCATTAACCCCTCGGTTTAACTGGTTACAGAGCAGGTTTTAGCGATCTCACCAGTAGGTTATAAAAGATTTCTCAGTACACTTGAGCCTTGGCTCCTATGACTAATATATATTAGATACCTCCTGGCAGTTCAAAGACAAAACACATTTTCTAACCAACAAAGAGCTCTGTGAGTTGCACTGGGACCTCTCTGCTTGCCTGAGCTTTCTTTCTCCGGTTGAACCTTATTCTCTACCTTTATTAGAGACTCATATGAGTATGCACTGTCGAAGTTCAGGTGTCTTTGCAAGACTGTCTGGTGTAATTGCTGTAAGGTTTTATATATAGATTACATTACTGTTATCATCTCACCAGTATACTTGGGTGTAGGGACACATCATTTGTTTCTATCAGTTTATAGGTCTCTGGATGAAAAGGAACCACACTCAAAAAAGCTCAGTCACTCCCAGACTCATCTTTCATATTTAAGGCATTAGTGAACATCAATTAAGAGCCTCTTATTAGGATAGTATCTGAATACTCCCTAATTACGCTATGCATAGGAAGAAATAGCTGGGGATCTAAGCATGCTTAGAAGATAAATGTATGACAAAGGGGACTGTATCCCAAACAACATCTATACTCAGAATTATGATCAATATTAATTGTGCTTTTGCTATTATTCAAAGGCCTAAAGCCATTTCTATTTCTTTTGTCTTAAACAGATGGCATTTATATATAATTGGTCTGTAAAATAATTTCCTGAAATGCTGGGATGAATTAAACCTTTTAAAGCTCCTTTAAAACACATTACAGATATTTTAAGGGATTATATATTAAACAATTTGTACCTGTTGGTTGGCCATATTGATCAGTACTATTTGGAAACACTGGCATTTATTAGTTTTTTTTTTTTCTTTAAATATTTTACTTATTTATTTGACAGAGAGAAACACAGGCAGAGAAGGAACACAAGCAGGAGGAGTGAGAGAGGGAGAAGCAGGCTTCCCGCCCAGCAGGGAGCCTGATGTGGAGCTAGATCCCTGGACTCTGGGATCATGATCTGAGCCAAACGCAGACGCTTAATGAGTGAGCCACCCAGGCAGCCAATTTATTAGCATTTTAATGTATGAAGAAAACTTCTGACTTTGCCTTAGTAGGTGGTACACAAACTAAAGATTATGTCTAGCATAGAAAATATTTCTAGTTTAGGATTATAAGGAAACTAATAAAGTTGCTATTTTGGAATGAGAGTCAAGCAAATCCATCTCAGCTGAATTATAGGCTTGACATTAAGACTAAGTCAATGAAAGAACTGCTGACAAACTCAACCTTCAAGGAAAAACTATTTCTGAGTGCCAGACTTCAGAAGGGCTTATCCACATAAGTCTTTAATCCAATATTCTCCTTTTCTCAATCAGAGAGGAAAAACAACAATATGGAGACCTACCAGTTGTATCCCAGATAATAGAGAAAAAGATTAAATCTGAAGCAGCAAATGGAGGAACTGGATCAAAATGAAGAACCATGTTATAAATGCAAATGTGAAACCCAAGAAATTAAAGATAGTGAGGACCTAGAGACAACCATGAAGTGCAAGTAGGAAAGATCATGCCAATATCAAAGCATGTCTATACCTTAGTTCCAATAACTACAGAACTAGATTTATCCCTTGTTACCACGTCACTCAGCTTTATGTCACAAATCTCCTCAATAACCTTATCATGATTTTGATTCAAGAGAAACACATTTAAACATAAAAATGCATAATAGAGGACATTTGTCAATAATACCGGTAATAAGCCTTTAGCCATTCATTGCAATGGTATCTAAAACCCAGTGAAGGGCACCTGGATATCTCAGTGGGTTAAAGCCTCTGCCTTTGGCTCAGGTCATGATCTCAGGGTCCTGGGATTGAGGCCATGTCGGCTCAGCAGGGAGCCTGCTTCCTCCTCTCTCTCTGCCTCTCTGCCTACTTGTGATCTCTCTCTGTCAAATAAATAAATAAAATCTTTAAAAAGAAATAAAAAAAAATAAAACCCAGTGAAGAAATCTTTGGGATCCAAGTTAAACAAAATGTCTCCATCAGGTTAGATTAGATACACTTCCAGGTACCAGAGAATCAGGGTTCTGTGTTCTGGCTTAAGTGCCTGGAAGGGCTTCTAACTGTGTGCTTTACTGGTTCACTGGAAATTGGAATTGACTGTGGCCTGTATCAAGCAATATTAAGATGTCAGAACTTTGCTTAATGCAGAAACATGAATCCACAGACTTCAAAACATAGAAGTGTTGAAGCAAATGGATTAAGTATGACTCACCCTCCCACTCCTTCAATACTGGGAAGGTATGGAGATGTTCTTTTTACTAAAAAAAAGAATGAAAAATACATTGACGAGGAAGTACACAAATCCTTGAAAATTTCAGTCATAGCAGGAAATGTGAGATGCTACCATTAAAAGGGCAACCTGATTTAAATATTAGTAATAGCTATTAGAAGAGGAGAATCTTCGTTGTAGCACTGGACTGCTAGAGATAAGGCAGTGATGAGCTGCATGCATGGATAAAGCAGTACCCAGATTGACATTACCTTCAGAGATACTGCAGGAAGGCATTTATGTTGGTATCCCTAGGACTGAAATAGAAAGGCAGCCTACTATAGTTCTCATTTTTTAAAAAAATATTTTATTTATTTATTTGACAGAGAGATAGATCACAGGTAGGCAGAGAGGTAGGCAGAGAGAGAGAGGAGGAAACAGGCTCCCTGCTGAGCAGAGAGCCTGATGTGGGGCTTCATCCCAGGACCCTGAGATCATGACCTGAGCCAAAGGCAGAGTCTTTAACCCACTGAGCCACCCAGGTGCCTCACTACTATAGTTATTTGTACTCCAAAAATGGGGTAACAAAGCCTTACTGACATCAGGAATGAAAGATACTAAAGAAACTTAAAGTATAATAATGGGATATTATGAATGACTTTATGCCAATAAAATTTAAAACAGCTTAAAGAACTTTCAGAAAAAGAAAAATAAAGTTATTGGGGCACCTGGGTGGCTTAGTTGGTTAAGTGGCTGCTTTTGGCTCAGGTCATGATCCCGGAGACCCGGGATCAAGTCCCTCATCGGGATTCCTGCTCTGCAGGAAGCCTGCTTCTCTCTCTCTCAGTCCCTTGGCTTGTGTTCCCTCTCTAGCTGTGTTTCTCTAGGTCAAATAAATAAATAAAATCTTTAAAAATATATATATAAAGTTATTTAAATAAATTAGAGAGTATTTCATGGCCTTAGGGTATATATGCATTTCTTAGACTTAGCCAATAGACATATGAAACTATTTCAATTCAGGAGCAAAGAAATGCAAAAAGCAACAATGGATATACCTTTTGTTAGATATACATCTGTGTGCATTTGTGTGTATGTGTGTGTGTGTATACATACATACACATAGACACACACAACACACATATATACTTACACATATGCAGGCTTATAAGAGAGTTATATTGTAAATATTCAGTATAAATTAATTAGGAAATATTTGAATAAATACATCATTTTAGCATTGAGACCTTCCTATCTAGTAAGTATAAAACAACAAAAATATGAACTAGAAGACGGTGCCTATATCTTGAATCTTCCAACAGTAACAAACTATTCCCTGAAAAAAAAAGGCACACATTGTCACCTCATCTATTTACTCAGTTGGTTACGTTATACATTAAAAGTAAAGTTATTCAGATATTAACAGGCACTTTTCTTTTTGCAAATGCTGATTCTATTTACTTGGCCTTCAATCATGACCCAGAAGAGGGCAGTTGGCTAGGATATGTAAATGTCATTGAAAATATCTTTCCTTTATTATTTCTCTTAAGTTCAAAGTTTTGGTTAATCAGGTTCCCTAATGAAGAACAAACTTGCCCTTCCTACAGAATAATGACTCATAAATCTGGCGTACATGTATATGCTATGTTTTTCACTAGGTGTACATCTAAAATTAAGAAGGAATGCAAGGGGATGCCTGGGTGGCATAGTTGGTTAAGCTTTGAACTTTTGATTTCAGCTCAGGTCTTGATCTCAGGGTCCTAGGATCAAGCCCCCCCGTATCTGACTCTGCACTCAGGGTGGAGTCTGTTATCCCCCTCCCTGTGTTCCACTCCTACCCTCCTCTCTTTCTAAAATAACAAACAAAATATTTTTTAAAAAAAGAAGAAATGCAAGTTTTGATTGAACAACCACCTTAGAATTGAATAGCTGCACAGAAATTAGTTTTATTTAATGAATTCATAAATTCATTAACCTTGAATCAAAATGAATTAAACCATGAATGAAACTTGAGCTAAGGGTGCCTGGATGGCTCAGTCGGTTAAGCATCTGCATTCGGTTCAGGTCATGATCTCAGGGTCCTGGAATTGAGTCCCATATCAGGTTCCCTGCTCAGCGGGGAGTCTGTTTCTCCTTCCTCTCTCTCTCCCTCTCTCTCAGATAAATAAATAAAATCTTTTAAAAAAAGAAACTTGATCCAAAATCATAACGAAAATACCTTATAAACACTGTATAGGTCTGAATTACAGTTATGTCCATATAATACATAAAATCTAAAAATTAACCTATCCTGCCTTTTCTAAGATAATACTATTATTATCTTGTCAGAGATAATACTTAAGTATGGTCAAAGGTATATGCTAACTAACTGGAATTTAAATAAAACCTTGAAAAAATAAATTAGTCAAAAGTAAACGACTTATGAGTATAAGCTGCAAATGAAAACAAAGTATTAAAATAGTTTATATATACAAATATAAATTCTTATATAGATATGCTTTATATCTAGATAGAAATATTTAAAGTAATCAAAAATAAAATTATCTAACTTTTAAAAGCTACTCATAATACACAAAACAGAAATAAGTAGAAATAAAAATGCTATGCCACTTTTTTAAGGAGCTAAAAAACAGTAAGATCTCACTATTTGTGACAACACTGAATGGGCCTAGAGGGTATTACACTAAGTGAACAAAGTCAGAGAAAGGTAAATATCATGACTTCACTTACATGTAGAATCTAAAAAATAAAAAAGAGAGAGCAAAACAAAACAAACACATCCAGGAAACAAACGTAGTTATTAGAGAGGGGAGGAATGAGGGTTGGTGAAATAGATGAAGGGGATTTAAAAAGCACACATTTGGGGCGCCTGGGTGGCTCAGTTGGGTGGTCTGAGAAGCGACTGCCTTCGGCTCAGGTCATGATCTCAGAGACCCGGTACTGAGCCCCAAATGGGGCTCCCTGCTCAGTGGGAAGCCTGCTTCTCCCTCCCTCACTCTCCCTGCTTGTGTTCCCTCTCTAGCTGTGTTTCTCTCTGTCAAATAAATAAAAAATCTTTAAAAAAATACAAAAATAAAAAGCACATTTTTTTTTCATTTATAAAATAAGTAAGTCATGGGGATGTAATATACAGTGCAGGGCATATATTCCATAACATTGTAATGACTTCGTACAGTGACAGATGCTAACTGGGCTTACTATGGAGATCACTTCATAATGTATAAAAATATCGAATCACTATGATGCACACCTGTGACTAGTAGAATATTGCATGCCAGTTATACTTTAGTAAAAAAAAAGAAGTCAGTCTTTTAAAGGGTTTGGAGGTAAAAGGGATGAAGAGATGAAGCACAAAAGATTTTTAGAGCAGTGAAACTATTCTGTATGATGCTTTACTGGTATATAATGGTTGATAATGGGGATATAATGTTGATAATGGGCAAGGTATATGAATGTGTCAGAGAAAATTCTAATGGGAAATTTGTATATTTTCACCTCAATTTTGCTGTGAACTTAAAACTGCTCTAAAAAATAAAGTCTACTTAAAAGAAAACAAACAAACAAACAAACAAAACAAAAACTGAGCAGCTCAAGGGAAAAGGACTATAGTTATTCTTACTGAATAGTCTACCAAGGAGATTTAATTAACTCAGCTTATAGTGAATAAAGTTTACTGATGGTTTTTCACCAATTACTAAGAATTCTCAATTAGTGTTATACTACATGACTTTTAAATATAAGAGTGTCAAAATCATCTGTCATTTGAGGAAAGTCTTCATAATAAAAGCCAGAGATAAAAAAAAAAAAAAAAAAAAAAATAACCCAGAGGGAAGTGAATCAAAGTCAGGAACAGAAGATGTCTTTGAAAACAAAGAAGGAAAAGCAAAAATAATGAATGTACTCAGAGAGCTGAAGAAAACATTCAGTTCATTAAGTAGTAGCAAGAAGCTTGTGACAAGTTGCACTGTTTACAAGCTATTTGCAAGAAATAGCTGTTGTAAATTAAAGAAATTAAAAATAAATGTTACTAGAAGTTCCTGAAATTAGAACAGTAATTAAGATTATTGAAAAGAGGAAGATAGTAAGTGTGTGAGGAAGGGAGAGGACAGGTGAGGGGGAAGAGAGACCAAGATAGAAAATGAGAAAAGAGGAAAGAAGACAAGAGAAAAGTAGGGGTGATTCCAGAAGGTCCATCAAAGTTAAATTCTAAAAAGAGGGAATAGAAAAGTACATTTAATACCTGTTATTTTCATTTATCAACATGAGGATAAAAGTTTAAAGTATCAGAACCTCTTAGTGAGACATCCAATTTTTTTTTTTTTTTTTGATCTGTTGCAACCCAAATTATCTATGGGAAAAATATTTATGTTCTGCTTTCAGATGTTCTGGTCAATTTCCTGCAATATTAATGGCTTTTTAATTATTAAAATGGTCATAAGTCATAAGTTGAAGACAAAATTTAACTTTTTACTAAGAAGTAAATGGTTAGCCTGGAAATTGAAAAACAATTCCACAACCATGGGGCATCTGTGTGGCACAGTGGGTTAAGCATCTGACTCTTGTTTCTGCTCAGGTCCTAATCTCAGGGCCATGAGATGGAATCCTGTATGGGGCCAGGTGGTCTGCTTAAGACTCTTTCTTTCTTCCCTTCCCCTCCACTCTCAATCTCTCTCTCTCTCTCTCTCTCTCTCTCAAATAAACAAATATTTTAAAAGATAAAAATGGATAAAAACAACACCACCACAACAAACCCTGCATTTCTCCCCACTACCAATAAATAAATAATAAATAAACTCAAAAAAACCCCAAATAAACCCCAAAACAAACAACAACAATGACGACAACAAAACCAGGCTGGAGATGTTAGGGATGTGCATATAAATTATGTAATTATTAAATACACAATAGATTTAAACTTTTTAAAATTTAAACATGACAGGTAGACAGTTTCTCAAAATACTTCTGCTTTTTGTTTTTTCTCTCATTCATCTGCTTCCCCATTTTGTAAATTTTACTGCTGGCTTCTTTTATTTCAATTTATAAACACAATTTTAAAATTCTTCACTGTTTAAAATTCTTTATGAATAACGTTTTATACTTTTTAGAACATAGGAAGTCTCTTACTACAAAGTGTTACAAAGTGTTTCCTGTCCTGTTCACCCAGTTTCTGCCTAAGAACCACTCAGAAAATGTTTTGCACCTCTTAATTAATAAGTTCCCCATGAGTCAAAAGATCACAGGGAGTTTGGCTCTAGCTGAGATCAAGGCCTCCATGATTTTGCAGCTTGTGGCTTACAGAAGCACTTCATTCATGAATTCTGTGAGACTGAAATCAGCTCTATTGTCCAGCACCAAGGAGCTGTGTACATATGGATCAGGTCCTTTTTTCTGACTATAGGGAATGTATTCAGAAGAAGCTTTTATTTATTTATTTTTTTAAATCTGTATCTTCAAAGTAACTTTGCCTGAGACATTTTTAAAACAGCTTCTTTAAAATCTTTGAAATTATTTTTGACCATTAAATAACATTGTATTTTAATAACTATTGATAAATCTTTCTACACTTACACAGCTATCAATCTCTTATAGAATTATTAGATATCTCAGATTTCATAACTTCTATGTTGGATGATAATTGCAACAACCAGGAGGAGACAGAGATAACCTTAAAAGAGAATGGGTTGGAACATTAGTGGGATGGGAAATTAATATTTATTGAGCAATTTGGGCTGAATGTATTAAATACTTTATCTAATATAATGGAGGAAGAGAAACCTAAAATTTGACAGGTAATATTATAAATTCATTCAGGAATATTCTGAAAAAATGTGAAATACATAATTAAACTGATTTAAGAGAGCAATTGACTATGAATATGATAAGGTAAATAATCAGAAAATGAGGCACCTGGGTGGCTCAGTCATTAAGCATCTGCCTTTGGCTCAGGTCATGGTCCCAGAGTCCTGGGATAGAGTCCGGGGCTTCCTGCTCCATGGGAAACCTGCTTCTCCCTCTATCACTCCCCTTGATCATGTTCCTTCTCTAGCTGTGTTTCTCTGTCAAATAAATAAATAAAATATTAAAAAAAAATCAGAAAACAGTAGGACAAAATGAATTTTAATCTCTTCTTTAGAGAGATTAGCTGATCTGTTCTGTATAAATTTAACCCTTTCTTGGTTTAAACACTTGAAGAAAACTTCTAGCATTATCTATTCATATCATTTTTCTATAGAAAGAAGCAGAAATATCAAAGGGTCATCACTTAAAAATAACTGGATCTTGGAGAATTTTTTAGAGTTTTTTTATTTATTTATTTATTTATTTTTATTTATTTGACACAGAGAGAGATCACAAGTAGGCAGAGAGGCAAGCAGAGAGAGAGGAGGAAACAGGCTCTTCACTGAGCAGAGAGCCCGATGCGGGCCTAGATCCCAGGACCCTGAGATCATGACCTGAGCTGAAAGCAGAGGCATTAACCCACTGAGCCACCAAGGCGCCCAAGTTTTTAAAATTCCTTTATGATAAATTAGAAATAATAAAAAAATATATTTTAGCTATGACAGTTCACAAATGTGTTCAAGAAATCAACATGCTATTATAACAAGTAATTTATTGATTATTTCTTCCTATATATACTTAGTGATCATTAGTAGTAAGTTATATTTGATAACTTAAAATAGACTTTCAATCAGTATTTGAAGATGATATTTGTCACGTATAAATATAATGGTAGAATCTGAAACATTTAATTTCAGTATTAGAGTGAATTACATGTTGATTCTAAGACTTAGCTTTTTTTAAAATTTTTAACCATCTTCTCTTTTTTTATTGTTACTTAATTTTTTTTTCCCAGTGTTCCAAGATTCATTCCCCATTCCCCACACCCAGTGCTCCATGCACTAGGTGCCCCCAGTACCCACCACCAGGCTCTCCCCTCCCTCCAAGTGCCTCAGTTTGTTTCTGTGTCCAAAGTCTCCCTTGTTTCGTTTCTCTCCCTGGATTACCCTACTTCCCATTTACTTTCCTTCTCCTACTGTCCTCTAGGTTACCCCTTATGCACCGCAAGTAAGTGCTTAGCTTTTATTAGGAAAATATACTTATTATGAGAGTATCTTACAATGATAATTTTATTTTTTGCCTCGACAGTTGATATCATGGTGCTATATCCAGAATCAAATATCTGGAACTAGTTAATTTATTCATGTTTTTCCTCAATTCTCTATGTTATTCAGGATCATTACTGAGAATTCCATTTGTTTTTCTACAAAATAAAATCCTGGTTTTGTGTTCTTTATAGATATTAGAATTAAAAGTAATAAAATTACCTACTAAGAATGTTCCTATCACTTACCGTGCTCAGTACTTTACATAGAAAATATCTAAATCTAAAATAACAGTAAAAGAAAATAGCTACTCTTTCTAATTACAACAAGAAAACTAAATCTTGGATAGTTTATGTGTCTTGTTAGATTTTAGCCATCTGATAACTGACGAAATACGGCTGTTAACACAAGACCATTAACTATACATTTTGGGGTTTTTTCTCCACAGACTAAAATATGCACTTATATTTTAGACATTCCAATGGTCATTTTTAATGTATCCTAACTATGTGTAACTTAGCATAAGACATCTAAAAGTCTTGATTTCTTTACATATCTGGCATAATTTCCAAATAAGTCTATAATTCTGGAACTAATGTATTTTTACATTTTTATGTTTAATAAGAAGCCTAATGGTCTTTTTTTTTCATTCATGCTTTATAATTACTACAATTGTAACTATATTAGTACCAACAACTGTCTTCCTGTACTATATATTTATTGAAACATTTGATTTACAGAACACTTTTAGAGAATAGACACTTTTGTTATCACCTACATTTTATAGAAGGAGGGAGAGCTTGAATAAATAAATTATCCAAGGTCTTATACTTAATAAGTCATAGGGTTGGGATTTAAATGCAGCTGTTCATGATTATATACACATAGACAATAATTTTACAAAAGAGTATTTTTTAAAGATTTTATTTATTTATTTGAAAGAGAGAGAGAGAGAGAGAGAGAGAGAGAGAGAGAGAGAGAGCCTGAGTGGGTGTGGGGACAGAGGAAGCAGAAGAAGCAGATTCCTATTGAGCAGGAAGCCCAACACAGGTATATCCCAGGACCCTGAGATCATGACCTGAGCAGAAGGGAGATGCTTAACCTAATGAGCCACCCAGAAAAGAGTAAGTATTAATAACGGAGTTAACATAGTATAAGAATTCCTTTTATAGGAATATTTTTAATCAAAATTTTAGACATTATATTATATTGTCGACCATGAAATTCAAGAAAACAAAGCCTTACCCTCTCTCGTGTTCTCCGTACTTACTCAGTGTATTTCTGTTTTAATATATGTGGGGGATGACTGAAATAATGAGTAAGTCTAGGCCATAAAAATAGTTCTGAAGGAAATAAAATAGACATTTTTACAAAATATGAAATACAAAACTGCTTTAGTATTAAGACCAATGGCACATAATGTAAAGAATTAGAACCAAAGAGAAAAAGAAAAGTTAGATTACAGAGTCATTGAACATATGAAATAAATAATAACTTCAGAAAACTGTGGAGTAGAGCAATGTCTTCAACTATATGTGATAGGCACTAAATAAGTTTTAGTGGATGCTTTTTGGATTTAGTAGAGCACTGAAAAATAAAAGTATACAACAGTAAATGATTTCTTGAGTTACCAGAATTTAAAGCAATGTAAGAAAAAAAAAAAAAAAGATCTTTGTGCTAAAACAGCAAAAGGGTTAATATTTAAAATTCAAAAGTAAAATTTACTAGCATTTGCAGATTGTATTAAGGCAGAATTAAATGAAGGATAATTATGAAAATGCCTAAAAATTATTTTTTCTTTCAAGGTAAAGAAGCTGTTGTACAATAAGGCTAGGTGTTCTGCTATAAACACATGGGATCTGCAAAGCCTTTTACTAGGCAATGTAGCATCAAGGACAAAAGCTAATACTGATTTCTACTTTCAATTTCTTGGTACCTCCATAGGAAAAAAAATGGAACAGGCAGAATTGTTACACAGGACACATATAATTGAATGAAGTAGGAGCATTTTAGAAGAGTTACCTCTTCAAAGGGAGATAATAGAGGATATGTTCATACTTACATGGCTACTAGAGTAAAACTACTTTTTAGAAATACTTTGAAACTTTACTCTGACAATCACTTTGAGACATTATTTGCAAGAGAATCACTGAGAAATTATTTGCAAAAAGTTATATATATATATATATATATATATATATGTGTGTGTGTGTGTGTGTGTGTGTGTGTTTAAGAAAATATAAGAAAGGGAATATAGGTATCGGGCACCTACATTGTTTTGAGTACTTTACAAGGAGTATTTTACTTATCTGTTCATTTAATGAATCTTCCTCTAATCTACACAAAAAAACCTGGATATCATTATTTCCTTTTTATAGTTTTGGAAACTATAATTATGAGAACTTTAAGATCACTCTGACAGTAAACAGATGGGTCAAGCTTTGAACCCCGGTATAAATAAAAAAAAAAAAAAGTTATTTTACTACAACACTCAAATAGCATCAACTTTACTAGTGTTCTGAAAACAAAGAGAAAACAAAATGAATTTGAGAGTATGAGAAATGAGTATGAGAAAACAAAATAAAAATACTGTATAGTTAAAATGTAACAGATTAAAAAACAAATTAAAAAAAACAGATTAATTTAAAATAAAACAGGTTAATAAGGTTGTTTTTTTTTTTCTTTATTTCTCAAGAAAGATACACCATGATTATGAGAAGACGTGGTTGTTGCAGATCTGTTGGGGAGATTTCATAGCTGTATTTGGGTCTGACTATAAGGAGATAGGAGGAAAAAATTCCTGGGATATTCTAGGTCAATGGATCTCATAATTTAGTGTGCATGATAATCATTACAGGCCCAAGAATTTGCATTTCTAAATAGTTCCCAGGTGAGATGATACCACTGTGCTAGAGACTTCACTTTGACAACCAATGCTCTGGGCAACAAGACACCTGCCTCCAGTGAGACACATCATAATAGTCATCTGGGCTTTCTACTACCCTGGGAATCCTCAGGCAAAGGAGTAGGATTTGGGTAATACTGCTTTTATTACTATTATATATTATTATTAATATTATTGATAACAATCTGTTAATTATATTTCTACCTAAAATCTTAATTAAATTAAATTCTGAAGTTCAGAATCTAATTTACTATAAAGGATCTGAATCAATAATACAAGTACTGCTTCAAATTCCTGAAAATATTAAAATAAATATATTACCAGTCAGCAGAAGGAAATCTACTATCTTTAAAATTGCATGTCATTGCTGTGCAAAATATCCTCATTCCCTTCAGTAAACGATAAAGATGGCATGTGTAATTTAAAAAATAATTCATGTTTTGATTTTGAATGCATTTTTATTTTATTTGACTACATTCAGCAATTCTAAATAAAATGTATTTCACAATTAATTTAGTTGGGTTATATACTAAAATACATTCAGTAATTCTAAATAAATATAGCCACACATTTTATTCTATTCTGTATTCCATCAGATAGATCTCTTACATTTATGCAGTACAGGAAGAAATATGGGACAGATGGAAGAAAACCTTTACTTCTTTTCTCTCCATTACAATTTATATTTTCTCAACAAAGGATCGCTATGATTAATTATAGATTACCTAACAACCTAAACATCTTTAGCAAATTAAAGCAATTCATTTTATCTATTGAATATAACATGATGTGTTCTCCAAAATTAGATCCTTTAAGTAATTTTTAAACAGCAAATATAATAGCACATACTGTTGAACATAAAATCAAAGAATAACATCTAATATAATCAAGTGTCAAGAACAGAAATTTCTTTAGAGTACTGAATGATTATTCAAAATGTGCATACTCTTAAAGAAAAATATGAACCTGGGGCGCCTGAGTGGCTCAGTTGGTTAAGCGACTGCCTTCGGCTTAGGTCATGATGTGGGAGACTGGGGATCGAGTCCCACATCGGGCTCCCTGCTCAGCGGGAAGCCTGCTTCTCCCTCTCTCACTCCCCCTGCTTGTGTTCCCTCTCTGGCTGTGTTTATCTCTGTCAAATAAATAAAATCTTAAAAAAAAAAGAAATATATGAACCTAAAACATGCATATGATTGTAATTTTATATTGACTTGGAAAAAGAGGAATATCATTGCAAGTACTGAATTAGCATAATTGAAAAGGAATGTTTTATTGTATTGAACCACAATGTCTGTGTTTAAATAATTCCCTAAATAAAATGTTTTGATTGTGTGAAACAGTTCATACTAATGGAAAACAGGATGGGATTTAAAGAAGTAAATGTTGCTTTCTATTATGATTTTCTAAATAAATGGTTTAATGCTTTAAAAGATGTTGGGTTGGAGATTTCCAGCTGTGAAATGTGATTCTGAATGCCAAGTCCATGGTATTCAAGCTCTTCTTTAAATGTCAGGGCTGTTCGCCTATATCAAGCACTGGACTGATAAAAGCAGTCAGGGAAATAGAAAACAGAAATGAAATCAAAAGACATATGGAAGAACAGAGCAGGATACTGTGAAAACTCACATTCTTCATTGGAAAAAAAATAGCACTTGAGCTGAATTTCTGAAAATGGGTTGGGGTGTTTTTAAATTTTATTTTATTTTTTCCAGTTTTATTGAGAAATAATAGACAAATGTCACTGTATAACTTTAAGGAGTACAGTATGATCATAGATTTACATGTATTATGAAATGATTACCATCATAGGTTCAGCTAATATTCATCTGCCAATATGGAGAGCTGAAGATTTGCTCTAACTTTCCTACATATCATACAGTAGTGTTAGCTAAAATCATCATGCTGTACATCTCATCCTGGGTACTTATTTATCTTATAACTGGAAGTTAGCACCTTATGGCCACCTCCTCCAACCCCCTCCCCTCACATCTGGTAATCACAGGTCTGAGCCCTTTTTCTCTTAGTTGGATTTTTTTGTTGTTTCTTTGTTATTGTTTTTTACACTTCATATATATATGAGATCATACAATATTTGTTTTTCTCTGACTTATTTTACTTGCCATAATTTTTTTTAGGTCCCATCCATGTTGTTGCAAATGATAGGATTCCCTCATTTTATGACTGGATAATATTCCATTTTGTGTGTGCCTGTGCATGGGTATGTGTGTGTCTGTGTATGTATCCATTGTACTTCTGTTGTTTCCATGTCTTGGCTATTATAAATAATGCTACTATGAACATGGGGGTACAGATATATCTTCAAATTAGTGTTTTCATTACTTTCAGAAGTGGACTTGCTGAATTGTGTGATAGCTCTATTTTTTAAGCTTTTGTGGATCTTACTGTTTTTCCTGGTAGCTATTATTTTACATTTACATTCCCACCAATAGTGCACAAGAGTTCCCTTTTCTCCATATCCACATTAATATTTGCTATCTCTCTTCTTTTTGATTATAACCATTCTAACAGGTGTGAAGTGATAGCTTGTTGTGATTGTTGAAACATTAATACTACCAGGGTGCCTGGGTGGCTCAGTGTGTTAAAGCCTCTGCCTTTGGCTCAGGTCATGATCTTAGGGTCCTAGGATTGAGGCCCGCATCAGGCTCTCTGCTCGGCAGGGAGCCTGCTTCCTCCTCTCTCTCTCCCTGCCTCTCTGCCTACTTGTGATCTCTCTCTCTGCCAAATAAATAAATAAAATCTTTAAAAAAAAAGTTAATACTACCAAAAACCATTTATAGATTCAATGCAATCCTCATCAAGATTCTAATAGCATTTTCCAGAAATAGAAAAAATCCACCCAAAATTTATGAAACCACAAAGACCCCAAATAGCCAAAGAAATCCTGAGAAAGAACAATAAAGCAGGAGGTATCATGCTTCCTGATTTCAAGTTACACTATAAAGCTAAAGCCATTAAAACAGTATGGTACTGACATAAAAAGATAAATAGGTCAATGGAACAGAACTGTGAGCCCAGAAGTAAACCCAAGCAAACAGTCAACTAATATTTGACAAGGGAGTGAAGAATACTCAATGGAAAAAAGACAATTTTTTCAACAAATGGCGCCGGATAATTGGATATTCACATATAAAAGAATAGAACTGGATACATATCTTACACCATTCACATAGATTACTTTGAAGTAGATCAAAAACTTAACTGTAAGACCTGAAACCATGAAACTGCTAGAAGAAAACACAGGAACAAAGATCTTTGATATGAGTCTTTGCAATGATTTTTTTTTTGAAATCACACCTAAATAACAAGCAGAAAAGTAAAAAATAAACAAATGAGTCTACATTAAACTGAAAAGCTTCTGCACAGCAAAAGAAACTATCAACAAAGTGAAAAGACAACCAATGGAATGGGGAAATTATGTGCAAACCATATATGATATGTGATTAATATCCTAACCATATAAAGAACTCATATAACTCAGCAGCCAAAAAACAAAAGAAAACAAGCAAAAACCAAAAATAAACAACACAATTTTAAAAATGAGCAAAACACCTGAATAGACATTTGTCCAAGGAAGATATATGAAAGGTCAACAGTTACATGAATACATGCTCAATATTACATATCATTAGGGGAATGCAAATTAAATGTTACATTCATAAAGTCATAAAAATATCATATTATGATAGTAAAATAGACTTTTATACAGCCTGATTAAACAAAAGAAATTCAATGCATTTTTCATTGTGCAATAAGAAATTAAAAACATTTTAGAAGAAAAATATAAGAAACATTTTGCTTTCATTAAGCTATGATTTTTTTACTTGTCTTTTTCTCCTTCCTTGAACATAGAAAATATTAACACTTTACCAAACTTTTGAGAGATGAGTGGCTACTTAGCATCCTGTTGGTTGATGACATATTTCCCTTTAGTGGAAAAAGATCAGAGAATGTCTACCTATTATATATCATCACTTTTATCTTTTTTGATGATTTTATTTATTTATTTGAAAGAGAGTGAGTGAGAGAGAGCATGAGAGGGTCCAAGGTCAGAGGGAGAAGCAGACTCCCTGTGGAGCTGGGAGCCCAATGTGGGACTCGATCCCGGGTCTCCAGGATCATGACCTGAGCTGACGGCAATGGCTTAACCAACTGAGCCACCCAGGCGTCCCCTAACATCACTTTAAGTAGGATGGAAATGAAAAGTGATATAAATTGCAATATATACATTCATTCAATAATTTTTTATATATAGCCTGTGCCTTAGGTCTTGGATCACACAGTTGAATTTCAATGTGTTTTTATTTTGATTGCTGACAATATAACATGTGAGAAAATAATAAAAGAAATAGACAAGACAAGAAAAAGAAGGTAGTAAAATTGATTCTATGGACACTTGAGTGGTAAAATTTAACAGACATAGGAACATTTTCATGTACATTTAGTAGAACATAAAACTCAGCTGTACTTCTCTATCCTTTTATATTCTCTTACATAAAGAAGGTATATTTTAAAAAGATTTATTGTTTATTTTAGAGACACAGAGAGAGTGCGAGCAGGGGGAGGGCAGAGGGAAAGCAAGAGAATCTCAAGCACTCCCTGCCAAGCTTGGAGCCGGACTCAGGGCTGATCGTACAACCCCGAGTACATGACCTCAGTCAAAATCAAGGGTTGGACTGAGCCACCCAGGGACCCCAAGAAGTTCTATTATCCTCATTTTACATGCAGTGCCCTATAGGATTAGACATTTCCAACACTGTACTTTGATCTTATAGTGCATAATACACTTAATTTAAAAGGAATATCTTAGAGCAGCTAGATTATAAAACTAGTCCTATCTTGGCTGCTCTAAGGTGAATAAAAGAAGGTTCAATGTGAATCAAATATAGCTTCAAATGAGACAAGTTACTTATTATGTATTCATTCCTTTCTTATCTTTTTTGGTTGCTTCTGGTAGGAGAGATTCATGTATGCTCACATGAAGCTATTCAACAAAAGTTAATGGCAACTTTATCTCTATTTCTTTAACTTTGGTGGTGATCTATTGAATTTATATGAAAGCTGAGGATTTAGCTAACTTATATAGCCTTCCCATGTCCTCTCTTTCCTTTAATCACTTAGTAGTACTAGTAAATCTTAGTTTACTTTTGAATACTGTTCTTGAGGCTTATTTCATTTTCTCTTTTCTATATTGAGAATAGAAATATAACTTGTTAGTTCCCGATGCAGATTCTGAAGCTCTTCTTTGTGTGTGCATGTTTCTCTCATATGGAGAACTCTTCCATACTACTTCTATCCACCTAATCCATGAAGGTCACTTGGGGTCTCCATCTGCACTTCAGATATCAGAAAGCACATTCTGACAGAAATCAGAACATGAACAGGGCCTCCATCATTTGCTTTCCTTTTCTCAGGGTTTATAGACTGCTATAGTATAGCACTTCCATGGTGTAATAACTGAGAACTATTGTTTAATGTATTTTGTCCAATTCTTAGTTATTAAGAAGGAAAGGTGGCATCTAGTCCCTGCTCCTTCATCATGGCCAAAACAAAAGTCCACATCATTGTTTGTTTGTTTTCTCAAAGTTCACCACATGACTCTATAGCTAGGGTTAAGAATCCCTCTATAAAGTAGAGGTATCTCTTTCAAAATAGAGAAACTTTATATTATCTTAAAATATGACAGACATTAATTTTCTGGTGATCTCTTAAGTCTCTATTCAATTTCATTTTGCCTCTAGAGATAAATTTAGGGTTTTCTTTCTTTTTTTTTTTAAGTTGATTAACCTTTATTTATTTCAATGGTTGAGTTTCTTACTGCCTAAAGTTCAGCCCTCATATCAGAAACTTTAGTATTAACTGAGAACATATTAAAAATCCAGAATCTAAGATCTGCTGGGGTAAAGTATGAATATTCACAAGATCCTTGGGTGATACCTGAACACCTAATATTCTGATAAATTCTGAATAAGATACAGATTACCAAACTAAGGAAAACCAAAGGAAACTTATATGGAAGGAATCTAGATAACTAGAAGATAGTCAAGATACTAGACAATCAAGAACTAATAAGGAATCAAGATAACTTAAAAGACTACCTAAAGGTAAGTTATTTTGTGTTTTCAGTTGTGTTTATTATGTACATGCTACTGCTTTTATGTTACCCACTTCCACATTATCTTAAAGAAAGTATCCCCCTAAAATGATAACGTGGTAATCAAAGTTAATATGATATTGTGGAAAGTGAATTCTAGCTCTTGGACTCTTATTTGTGAGTTAGTTTCAGTGAACAAGTCAACAGTAACATGCTGTCTTTTTCTAATATTAGTTTATTCTGTCACTTAGCTCCAGTTAGTGTCAGATTGTGTTAGAACTGTAAAGAATACATATAAACCAGTTCAAGAAAAGAACGGCCATTCTTTGGAAATATTTGACAGAATAATAAACCTTTCACTATTTTACTTTGCGGGAAGTCAAGGGACATCAATAATCATGTCACTTCTCCTGCAGTCCTTCTGAAATTTTTATGGAATGTTGTAAATAAAGAGGGGGCTTATCACATTTATTGAGAGAAAAGTAAAATATTTCTGAAAGGTGAATGTAAATGTATTATTTATTGTTAAGGTAAATTTGGTAGGTTTTTTTTTTTTTCCTACTTAGGTCTCCTTCAACTCAACAAATTAAATGGGTAAGCATGTATAAAATATCTTTTGGGAGTAAGGTGATGTGCTGGGGACTGCAAATAAAGATATATAAGACACTATTACATTATCTGACATAGCTAACAACTGGGTAGGAGAGCATGAGATATAAACACAAGAAAGTTCAATATAAAGTAAGTGGCATTAAAGAATATCTGAAAACATATATATTTAAAGACAACCTCATTTAGCTTTGACATCAAAAGGACATTCCTGGGGAAAGACAAAATGTGGTCATGTGCCAATGATATCAGGTTGGAATTCCTGATAGGATCAAATTAGGCAGTCTGATCACAAGAATCCACAGAAGTCATTTACCTGGATGATTATATAGGAAATTGGAAGGAAGAAAAGTTTAAAATGACCTTTGGTGGAGTGAAGGAGGGGAAGAGAGAATTTGTATACAATGTGGTTTGAAAGTTTTTGGCCAAGTGAATGACAAAAGCATGATTTGTTCCATGAAGTACACATTACACAGAAGGAGCTGAAGTTAGTTAGCTCTGCAATAATCTTGGTAAGAGAATAATTGGAATTGAAGGAACGCAATATCTATGAGAGGTGTACTGGAGGTAGATACTATGCCAATTTGAAAATAAAAGGATAGGCAAATACTTTTTTTTTTTTTAAGATTTTATTTATTTGACAGAGAGAAACACAGCCAGAGAGGGAACACAAGCAGGGGGAGTGAGAGAGGGGGAATCAGGCTTCCTGCTGAGCAGGTAGCCTGTCAGAGGGCTTGATCCAGATCTCTGGGATCATGACCTGAGCCGAAGGCAGTCGCAACCAACTGAGCCACCCAAATGCCCCGCAAAAAATTTAAAGCATCAGAAATCATCAAAAGGAATCCAATTTTTCTTAGGGGATAGATCCATTTGTAGATATTATAAAGTAAAAAGAACAGCCTATACTGGCATGCTGAATTAATGATGTTGCTGGAAAATCTAAGGGGAAATGTAGAACAAGTAGATGAAATGCATGTCTAGATTTAACAATAAAACTTAAAGACCTATGAGTTTAATTTGACTTCTATAAATTTTGTGGTATATATAGTGTATATGTATCTAATGAGGTAATATAGACATAGAATTGCGTGAAACCAAGGAAGTATATTTGAGAAAAAAGAGAAAAGACCAAGAAGTAGGTTAGACAGCAGAGTTTTAAGGAAATAGAGGTGTAAAGAATAGAAGATAGTGAAAAAAAATAGGAAAAAGAAATCTAGGATAAGAAAGAGTCAGGAAAATGCAATGACACAATGGAAGAGAATTATAATATATATCAATTGTTTTAAGTATTTCAAAAAGATGGGGAAAAATAGGTAAAATTAATTATTATTGAATATAAACTTCAGTGTCACACAAATGTTTGGACTTCAAATAGTGTTTCCGTGACCTATTCTAGAACTCAGAATAATCTCCCCATTTTGACATCAGCTAATTTAATTAGTAACCTTATTTTCATGTGCAACGTCTGTTTCCAGCAGTACCTAGGTTTATGTTTCACCAAATAACCAGAGGATGGGAATCTTAGGGCAGTCTTAGAATTTCACCTACCACAACTGGAATCTTTTTTTTTTTTTTAGGTCTATATAACTTTTTCTGTACATCTTATGTTTCATAGTAAATATCTAGGTACTGCTAGGCAGTCTCTTTCTTGTTTCAGATACCTCATTCCCAATGCCTAAGAGAACATTTGTCCATGAGGCCTTTCCAAGGAATACTTAATACTGAAATGCTGAGGAGAGTGGCTTCTTCTGATAAGCTTTACAAAATGCTTTCAACTTCATGTGTGAACCTAAGATTGACTCTCAGGATAGGTTGTTCACAGACACAGCCTTGGTTTTCCCTCCAAAACTGGGGATGGTGGGATGATATATATCCTGTGATATATGTATATATCAGTGAGTTACGTTTTCCATGTTTTCTTCCATAATAGGCAAAGATAGCTGCAGTAAACCTATCTCCTTAATTGGAATCTGTCTAAAACCAAACCAAAGAAAAACAAAACGAAACGAAACAAAACAAAACAAAACCCTTTCAATAAAAACAGTTCCTCTTACATTGGATCACCTTGGGTACTATAACACTACAAGAGTTATGCCATTACATTCTCAAATCCTTCCCTAAAGCCTCACACAGCAGGGCAGTGAGTGTTTCTGCTTAATCAGGTGTATTCCATATGCAAGGATGTAATTTAAATGAGGGTGCTGAGAGAAATGGTGAGAATGGCATTGGGGATATAAATTTTGCCTTAGGGATATAAAAAATATTCACATTCTCAGAAAGCTCAGCTCAGCTTACCATTTTCTCACAGGAAAAAACATAGCAAATGTACTCTGTCCACAGTGAATTATCCCCTCCCCACTCTTTGTAGCCCTTTCCTATTTCTAAGTAACAAATTGTTCTGCATTCTTCTCATCCAAATTTTCTGCTCTGCACTTTATTTTGTTAAGATCTGTCTCAAAATAAAGAACAAAAGAGACAACATACCCCAAAGTTGCCATGCTAAACTCTTCATAAATTCCTATTTCATCCTTTATTGTGCTTCTGGTCTCACTTAATGCTTTGTCTAAAAACTCAACTTCATCTTAATATTCACTAATGGCTGCTCCCTCTACCCTTTCAGTCATTGCTATGGGACACAGACAACCCCAGGTCTTGGCATGATCATCAGCAGCAGTATTTCTACTTCACCCTCTTTTACAGTGAGGCTAGAAAAGCTAAGGTTATAGAAGATTCTTAATCCGTAAGTATTTCCAGAATAAAGTTGAGCTTTTGACCATGAAAAAAAGTGGGGAAAATTTGGTTAAAAGTTCAGATATTTCATATGGCATCTATAAGTTCTAACTGGAAGAAAATGAAAGTCAGTATGTTTGGAAAGTTGTTTTTTGTTTGTCTGTTTGTTTGTTTTTAATACACCAGGTATTTTTTGAGCACTTAGTATGTCTAGACACTGTGTGGTGAACTTAGATCTAAAAATTGACCTTTGCCAACAAGCAGGTTAGAATTTAGTTATTGAAAAAAAGATAAGGAAATGATTCATGAATAGTTAATGAGGGGGAAAATAAAGAAAGGATAAAAGTATCAAATAATAATAAAATTTTGGGGGAACTGGAAGGAGGGAACACCTTCTAGGATAATATGAATTGATTCTCTCAAAAATATTGCTCTTGAGGGCCCCTGCTAAGTGGCCAACATTGTTTCCAGCAGCTTTGTTTCTACAAGTCCTTTTGCAACAATGAAAATTTGAAAAGAGTAGCTGTGATTTAGACAGAAAGAAACACTGCACACATCCATGAAGAATGAAGAATTTTCTAGAGAAGTACAGAGGATTTCAAATGGAGGTTGGCAAAGTCACTTAAAACTTTCAAAGTCTATTGCTCTGTTTTGTTTCATTTTCTTTATTTTATTTATCCAATATCAAGGTATTTTCTTATCTAAATTATTGGTCTGTTGTGAAGATTGAAATTAAAAATATAGTGCAAGGTGAAAAATGATGTCCAGATATCTTACTAAAGGCATTGCTCTGTGTTGCTGAACCTGTAAAGCCTTCAAAAATAAATTCAAATTGGCAAACTCAAAATAGATTATTAATTACATATTAAGTAAAAGAGCTATGACATAATTCTGGCACACCAGTTCATAAAACTGGATCTCTTGATAATTTGATTGATGTAATTTTGTTCTCCATAGATTTATAATTTATAGCAAGCTGACTTTAAAAATTACTAGATGAAACTGATTGATGTAATTAGACCATGAAAATGAATGAAATCTTCTGACATATTAGGCAGTAACTCATTTAAATGAGATGCCTAATTTGTTAGCTTCCAGAGTCAAATCAATTTTAGATAAGTAATTTATATTGCTGAATTATATTCCAATTTATGAGGAAAAAAATATTAAGCACTATCCAGTCTGTTGAGGGACTGCCAAAGAATCAAGAATTTGAGTACTGAGAAGTCTAAGTGTATAAATGCTCAATGACCTAAACCAACAAGCCAAAATTTTTTAAAGCAATAAAAGTAAATAATATAGTTCAAAGCAGTGACAACTAATTTACGAACTATTAAATCTTGACAGCTGGGCCAGGTATAACCAGGTATAGTCTTCTAATTAAGAAGTCTTTTGCAAGCTAATAATATAGTTGGAATTCACGTCTACTAATGTGCTTTAATAGAATCTGTACCAAAAATTGAAATGTCATTTTTATCAGTAAAGAATGGAGTGTTGGTTTATTATTGAACTACAGGGATCTATTTATAACTACTTAAGTACTCACTGAGGCTTGTAGATGTGTATATATGACATTTATACAAAAATAAATATATTCCAAGGGAGAATGATTTGTCACTTGATCAAGACAGTATCTCAGGGTATACACAGTGCAGAGCATGTTTCTTCCATTGTTTCTCACGAGAGAAGTTCGAAATGTAACGTGGTATGCAATACCTTTCTCCGTTGGACAAGTGGCAACTCTGAACCGTGGCAACTGCAACAGCTGTAAACTACAGCATCAGAGAGGCTAAGGGAAAACCAAATCCCAGTGTGTCCAATCACAGGGCTTACCTCTCAATCACAAATACAAAGGCATGAAGAGCCCACTGTCATCTTTTGGCTGAAACAACAGTGACCAGTAAGAAGATGTATAAATGTGCTCTCTTTGAGAAATCTAACTTTATATGTCACTGCACATATTTCTGTTTATGTTTTGAAAGAATCTTCTAAACTGCAGATACTGTAATTATTAATAGGCTATTTCCTTGCTCTTTGATAGTCATCTTGGCTTTTGGACTCTGAGACACAATATTTTAATGATTTCACATAATTTTACATTCTAAAAAAGGTAAAAATATTCATATTTTAAACCCTGATTAATGTTCACATATATTTTTGTGGCTACATAGCCATATGAGGTATTATATATATGTAGTAGACATTAACATTGAGTGATATAAATTGTTCCAACATCAAAGTACTTTTTCTTAGGCTCTATTAATATTTGTAACATAAAAATCTGTTTTACCATGTTATGAGAGTGAGCATATCTATTGGGGGTAAAATATATACATTCTTTGGGTCTTTTTTACTGCTCTAATATGTTTATGTGTTTATGTCCATATATATGCTTCCTTATCTGGAATCAATCCAACTGAAGATGTGTTTCATATTCCTCCTCTTATTCTTTCTTTGGGGCAGAATTTTCATCTATTGTAATATGCATTGTTTTTCTTTTTTTTAATACGATTTTATTTATTTATTTGACAGAGAGAGAGAGAGAGAGAGAGAGAGAGAGAGAGAGATATCACAGATAGGCAGAGAGGCAGGCAGAGAGAGAAGGGGAAGCAGACTCCCCACTGAGCAGAGAGCCCGATATGGGGCTCCATCCCAGGACCCTGAGATCATGACCTAAGCTGAAGGCAGAGACTTTACCCTCTGAGCCAACCAGGTACCCCTGCATTGTTTTTCTAAATGTCAAACCCTTCTATATGTGGGGAGGAAGCCATATAATTTACAACAGAGGCAACTGTCCACCCAAGGGTAGAATGCTATTAAATTACCTAGGGCAAGGACAGGATACTTGCTTCCTAAGAAGGTTGTACTGATGGGCATTTTATTTTTATACCTTTTAAATGAAAGCAGGAATTTGAGATTTCAAAGAACCACAGTAAGCCAGAAAAAAAATGTTTTGAAGTAGGTATATGAGAATGTTAAACTCTTGAAAAGAAAATGTTTATGTTTGTTTGTTTTGTTTTTTCTTTAGATTTGGGAAGGTGGTGGAAGGGTTAGGAAGAGTGAATTCGAAGTTTCAAAAATTCAGAAAACAATAGCTGATGGATATTTTCACATTCATTACATTATTAGGAAAAAGTATCCTTAAGCTCTCATATTTGATGCCAATATGATGTCAGTAAGTGCCCACATGATTTCTGACTCTGAGACTGGTCTTTAGAGATAATTGCTTTCTCTTTCCCATGTATCTTCTAGAGTCACACAGAGAGACTCGACAAAACATGGCCATATCCACACAAAGGGGAGGCAAGGATTTTTGAAAGAAAGAAATCGAATGAGATTATTGATAATTGGTTTTATAATAGGAAATTAGATTATTAGTTTACACCAATAATAAAGTGAGTTTTAATTTCCTGTAATTTACATTCCTTTATGCATAAATTACTCTTTAAGTACTTGAAAAACCATAATCTATATCCATATTTATGTCAAACTATCCACCTCTGTTGGAGATCAGATACCAACTTACTTCACTTTTCTCAAACTCTGTCCTAATCCACTGAAATGCCCTAGTTTATAACTACCAAATTTTGTATTTTCAGTTTAAAAAGCTACTGGTTCACAATAAATCCCCAAAAGGAAGTAAATGCCTGAATAATAATCATTGTTTGTAGGAAATACCTGTGATAGCAGGATTATACTGAAAATAAATTCTAATTTTACACAGTAACAGGTCATAAGATACAAGGCTGCAAAATGTGTATTTACAGGGATCATGACCTAGCAACCATTGCAAATGACCTTGAAAAACCCAAATATCATCAAACCATGCAAGCACTATTGGATTTCTGTCAAGAGGCATAGAATATTTAAAGAAAAATAATAGAAGATCATGGTAAGTTGCAGAGTAGTATGTAAGAATATTTGGCAGATCTTAGATTTATAGCATCACAGTTCTGTCTTTATGAGCATAAACTAGTCAAATTGGTCTATAGCAAATAACATAACCATTTGCCAGGACATTAAATTAGGAATAAGCAACAAGGACATATTTTCCCTAAGGAAAGTTATAAGTAAGAGGAAAACATTTCAAGGCAAAGAATAAAGGCTATTTAGTATGTCAAATGCATTCTTTTTCCTGTATTTCATTTTTTACTGTGCCACCTAATGATTATTTTGTGGTTTATCTAAAAAAAAGCCTTTCCTTGGACAACCTTGACAAGTAACTTTGCAAATGTATTGAGTATCTGTAAGAGAACAACATTTATCTTTATAATGATAGAGAAAAGTTTTAATTTTTAAAATGACTAATTTGTGTTTGCAGCAAACAATGATTGTAAATTTTATAGTACTGATTTAGCTTTTTACAATATGTATGCAAAAAAGAAATTAATAAAGGGTGCTTATTTGATCTGGGAGGAGTATTGTTTATGAATGGGTGTGAATGCACATATGCTTGGTTCAGAGTGTGAATGAGAAACATAAGGCAGAAGGAATCAACAACTCAACTTGGCATAAGAGGTTGAGAAAATTTTTGATCTGAACTGCTATTTTCCAAAAATGTCTCATTTACTGTGGATAGCTACTCCAGATGAGTGTACTTGGTTGTGGAGAGAAGTGAGGGAATTAAGAAAATATACCTATAAATGTGGATGGCTTTGTAATATGCAATGTTGACTAGGCCAAAGTACATTTCTCAAATTTTATTTTCTTATATATTTCCAATGAGGATGAACCATAAGGGCTATTAGTGGGGGATTTGGACACAAAGGAAGCAGCCGCCATTTTTGTTTAGCTCACATATATTGTTGCTGATCTGCTGAATCACACTGATGATAGGAAGCAATAGCCAGACCTGTACCTGCTCTACCTTCCCCTTAAGTTTCTCTGATGTCTGGGCCACAGGTGTGTGTTCAATTTAGTGATGAATGGCTCCGGTTTCTGCAGGACACTCTGATCACCAGAGTCAGAGGTAACAAAAACTGAAATGGGGTTCAATTCATCCTGTGAGAATTCAATTTGTTCTTGAGGATTTCAGCATCCCCTTGAGGTTCCCTTCTTTATAACCATTTTTCTGAAATGACTGCATGCCCTGTGGATGTTAAGTTCTAGCTTTAGATGTGGAAACAATAGCTTTATAGACACTGTTTATTCAGCTCTCATGATTCCATGATTGTACATGACCACCTCCTGTAACAAATCCCTTCACTACCACCCCCCCACACACACTCACACTAACACAAGGTTTTTCTTCTCTCGTTGAATGTTACTGATACAATCACTAATATTTTCGTTAATATTAAGGCTAAGATGAAAACGCAGCCATAAAATATAAAACAGATAATGAGAATTCAGTAGATGTAAAAAACTAGAGCCCGAGATAATAAGGAGGAATTTTAGTCCACAGAAATCCGCAGGGTGTTTTACAGCTGTGAGACAGTTCTCTCTAGATCTTAGCAGGCTTCATAACCCGGGCAGAAATATGAGTTGCATTCCCCACGGTAAAAGTTCTTCATGTTTTCCTTCTTTGTTTTGTTCATTAAAAAGCCAGCTTCCACAGAACTTTCTAAAAGACTGTTTTTAAAATACAAATATGATTTTAATCGCATGCTTAAAATGACTCCCTATTCCAGTGATGTAGTCTTAAGTAGTGTAATGTAATGAGCCCCATTTATTTAATAAATAAACCTTATATAAATACCTGTTAGGCACCAGGAAGTCTTCCAGGCCATAGGGATAAAGTGTTGTAAAGACAGACAAATACTTTAATCTTTTGGATGTTGCCTTCTCTGATTTTGGAGATTATAATCTTTCATAAAGAAAAAAAATCAACATGAAATTATGGTTGCATACATGTCATTCCTAATGAAATATTTTAACAATTATTGTTTTCCTCACAAAATAAATTATTTCCTTCCTTCTGCTTTGTTCCAAACATAACTAAGGTAAACCTTTTTGTTATCACAATATTTTTTTAAAGCCTCTGGTTATTCTGCTCCTTTTTTTTTTTTTCTTTCTAATCTTTCTTACTGTTAAATGTCAGTCTCTACACTGATCCTTGGTTCTATATGCTGCCATTTGTAGAACCTTTTGTAAATGTATAGTCGAAGGACAAATACAAATAATAAGAGGTTTAATTTTCCCATTTGAAAATGGGAGAAGAGATTTTCCTTCCCCTTTTTTCCAAAAATTTAGCTTAGAAAATTTGTAATTGTATTTCCTCATTTCTTTAAAATGTATGTATATCCTTTCAAAGACTAGATAGTCCTTTTCTCAGCCAGCCATTTCTCAGCTTTGGTTTTCTTAAGTTTTTTTAAAAAATTTATTTGAGAGAAAGAGAGCCAGGTGAGAGAGAACAGGAGTGAAGGGGGGAGGGGCAGAGGGAGAGGGAGAAGCAGGCTCCCCTTTAAGCAGGAAGCCTGATACAGGGCTTGATCCCAGGACCCTGGGATCCTACCTGAGCCAAAGGCAGATTCTTAACCAACTGAGCCACTCAGGCGCCCCTTTTATCAGTTTTTAACCTGAGAATTGGTGCTTTACATGATGTCTCTCTCTCTCCTTTAGTGATTGGTTAAACTCCTGGACTGGTGGAAAATTTTGATCGACTACCGAAGGCCTTTTTTACTGTGCTTCTTTTTCTCATAATATTAATCTTTATTTTGTTGTCTGTTCTGGTATCTCCTTGCCTGGGGCCCAAATTCCATCACTGCCTTAACCCCAGCCTACAGATGATCCTTTCTACTATAGAAAGTTCATATATGTTGTCTATCTTGGATTCAGCTGTCTCTGCCTTTGGTAACTCCTATATATATATTCCCCAACGGACCACTATTGACCCACAGGGACATCTCTACACCCCTATTCATCAGTCAGGAAGAAGTTACAGCATATAAGACTTTCTACCCTCAACAAACTTAAAGATTTAAGGATCAGAATTGTTCAGAGGGAAATAATGAGGAGAACAAAGCTAAAAGAAATACAGATAAAAATAAATTTTCCTTACAACTTGCAGCCCATTGAAAATACTTGAGACAGGGAGAGTATGACAATCCTGGAGAACTCACAGCTGTTTTAATGTTAATGCTTTGCCAGAGAAAAAAGCAACCTCAGCTTGACAATAGTCAGACCTCCAGGATCCTGTAAGTCTTCTTTAACATAGGAAAATCCTTTTGGAAACTACCTTTATCCACCCCCCCCCAACTTAAAAATATATAATCAATTCCTTCTCACAATCCTAGTGCAGCTCTTCTTGCCCATGGGAGTCCTGTCCACTTTCCACTGGGGGGCAGGGGGAGGAGGGGAGGGTGTGTGTGAAAAAAGCTAGGAGCCATTTTTTGAAATGCCAAATCAAGGGAGATACACACACATCTCCTCCGTGTTTCTATAGTATGAGAACCAGGCTTAGATGAGTACCTATTCCAAGTATCAAAACTAGCTCCTGTTATAAGGAGATGAGAAGTTTGTTTTTCCTCCAGATAAAAACAATTAGCCAACATATAGTCATACTAACTGCCAGGTGAAGTTAGGATAACCTATGTGTGACAAAGAGTACTGTCAAGCCTCTCACTTGAGGACTGGTTACAATTTGTCTTGATAACATGTAAGTAATGTGTTGTATCTGCTTGTGTATATAAAAGGGCGAGGTTTCTTTCTGGCTTTGCAACCTTTCAGCAGACTGTGTATGAAGTGCATGGCATTCAGGCTTATTCAACAATAAATTTTCTTCTTCCTCTACTGTCTTTGTGGAGAGATTTCCTGGATTTTGAGAAGACTTTGTTTTTAATATTTCCCCAACAAAATTTGTTAACTGTTTTCTTGGGGATATAGTCATTCATTTTGCTTCCTTCAGAATTGAAATATTCTTTTTAAAAATGAAATTTTATATTTCACCTTATATGAACTTAGAGCTATTTTTCCCTGAAAGTGTTAAAGTCTTATTTCCTGAAGTATATATATTAATATGTTCATAATCTTGTTCTTTTATTTTTTTAAAGAAAAGTCCGATGATTTGTTTATGCCTTTAGCCCTATACTATGTTTAGGAAATTTCTCTATTACTGTTTTATATAGTTGTTTTTTGTTTTGTTTTGTTTTGTTTTGTTTTGTTTGTTTTGTTTTGTTTTGTTTTTAGTGGGATGAGGGGAGGAAGATTCTTAAGTAAGCTCCTCACCCAGCACAGAGTCAGACGTGTGGGGCTCGATCTCACAACCCTGAGATCATGACCTAAGCCAAAATCAGAAGTTGGGCATTTAACCAACTGAGCCACCTTGGCGCCCCCAGATGTTTTTGTTTTCACTTTTTTATTGAGATATGATTTTTTTTGTAAAAAGCTATACATATTTAGTGTATACACTCAATCAGTTTGGAGATAAGTATATATCCATGAAATCATCCCAACCATTAAGGCCATAAACACATCCATCATCTCCCAAATCTCCCTAAATGCCTCCTTTATTGTGTTTGTATTCGTGTTTATGTGTGTGTGTGTGTGTGTGTGTGTGTGTATGTGTGTGTGATATGTTCTTATAGGAGAGAACATAAGACCTACACTCTTCGTAAGTTTTATATAAACAATGCAGAATTGTTGCCTATAGGAATTATGACGTAGAGTGATCTCCAGAATTTGTTTATCTTGCAAAGCTGAAACTTTGTTCCCTTTGATAATTACTTATCCATTTTCCCTTCCCCCAGCTCTTGGCAACCACAAGTCTACTCTCTGCTTCTATGAGTGTAACTGTTTTAGATTATTCATATAAATGAGATTATATAGTCTTTGTCCATGGATGATATTTCACTTAGCATAATGTCCACCAGGTCTATCCATGCTGTCACACAGGGCAGAACTTCCTTATTTTTTAAGGCTGAATATTATTCCATGGTGTGTGTGTGTGTGTGTGTGTGTGTGTGTGTGTGTGTAATATATTCTTTATCCTTTCATCCATTTGATGAGGGAGCAGAAGGCAAACTTAGGACAATGCACAAGTTGACACTGCAAACCCTAATTTCCCCCCTCCCACGACTCCCCGGTGGGATATGTGTGATATTCCTTAGGTACTTCTGGTTGCCTAAAACTAAAGTAAGTGAAAAACAAGTGGTTAACTAATAGAGATCACAGTTCTACAGGAAATGAGTCTCCCCCAGTTTAGAAATGTCTTAGTGATTTACAAGAAAAAGCAATCTTATCAATAACCTAAATTCCAGAGATCCATAAACTCAATTTTCTGAAACCCTAACATCACCCTTCCCTCCACAGTGATGTGGAAAACAAAGGCAAAAGGAAATGAAGGTAAAATTAAATTTCCTTATAACATGCAGCCTATTGACAAGTACTTGAGGCAGGCAGAATATAATATTCCTCCAGGAAACAGCCAAATATCTTAATATAAGTGTTTTCACAGAGGGGAAAACAGCCTTAGCTCGACAAAGGCAGAGTCATAAGTCCCCTATAGCATATGAAGGTCGTTTTGGAAACCTTTTGACCTTCCCTCCCCCATCTTCCAAGTATATAATCAGTTACCCCTCACACTTGTAATGCAGCTCTTTCCACCAAAGGTCTTGTCTCCGTGCTTTAATAGGATCACCTTTTTTGCACCAAAGACATCTCAAGAGAATTCTTTCTTGGCCATCAGCTTCAGATGCCAACACTACTCCAAAAACTTCATCATACTTATAGACATTTATATTGTTATCTTGTTTTCATATCTTGGCTACTGGAAATAATAATGCCATGAACATGGGAGTTGCAGATACTACCTCTTCAAGATTTGGATGTCATTTCCTTTAGATAAATACCCAGAAGTGAAATTGCTGGAGTTCTATTTTTTTTTTTTAAGATTTTATTTATTTGACAGAGAGAAACACAGCTAGAGAGGGAACACAAGCAGAGGGACTGAAAGAAGGAGAAGCAGGCTTCCCGCTGAGCAGGTATAAGTAAAAGGGCAAAAGCTCTTCATTTTGGTTAGACTTCTGTTAATAGACATAGAGTCTAATGCAAATTTTTTTAAAAGAATATCTTCAGTGTATTCCTCTGTATACACAATTTCTAGAAAGACCAAATGATCAAGGTGTGGTCCCATATTGTTAGTAGTGAGGATGGCCCAACGAGCCTTTAAGGCAAGTTTATATGAATTAGAAGTAAATTCCCTGTGAGCAGATACAACTCTATAAACACATAGCTTGGCAAGGGCATATAGTGAGATTAATAGCATGGCTTAAAACTTAAACAACGGGGGCATGTGGTGGCTCAGTTGGTTGAGTGACTGCCTTTGGCTCAGGTCATGATCAAGCCCCACATTAGGCTCCCTTTTTGACGGAAACCTGCTTCTTCCTCTCTCACCTCCCCTGCTTATGTTCCCTCTCTAGCTGTACTTCTCTCTGTCAAATAAATAAAATCTTTTAAAAAAACAAAACAACTTAAACAATGTACAGACTCTGGAATGACATAACCAGAAGAACCAAAGAAACTGGGACTGTTTTAATGGAAAACCCATTAAGTTAATACCTAGTACTTGACCCCTACAGTACCAGAGAAACAATAAGAACTTCGCTAGAGCTACCCTAAGAGAAATGGATGCTTATACCATTTTTCATAGGTAGCTACTATGCCACATTACTCCATTCTACTTTCCAAGTCTCATGTGAATATGCCTACTTGGCTTAACTGAAGTCATCTGGTGAGTCTGAGTGAAAGAATCTGAATTTTTTTTTTTTTTTTAAGTTCAGCCAACATGGTAAAGGAACAATAAAGAGAAGGGTGCCAAGGGAGGTAATCTGCACAATCTAACATAGCATTTATCCAAAAACCATTTACTGAGAGTCTGCTATACTTCAAACACGGTACTAGGGATATAGCTGAAAAGCTCACAAAACAAAAATTTTTGTTTAAAAAAAGGAGGATCCCATCTTAATTATCTAACTACATGTTCAAATTTTATAAATTAATTATCACAATTTTATAGCAATTTTATATGCCTTCACTTTTCTCACACACAGTTTAATATAATTATATATATTTTAAGAAAGTCATCAGAGTTTTCAGATGACTCATGATTTTATATATATATATAATATATATATATATATATATATATACAGATTTTATTTTTCCTTTTTCCAAAAGTTTCTCTCTTTACTTATCACTTAAGGCAATATCTTATTTCTAAAGGATTTCTTCTTCCTATGTGAGTAGATAATTAGGCATATTTTACATTTTTATTTTTTGTTTTACTTTTTAATGTAAATATTATTTTTATTACATTATTTTATTTTTACATTTGACATTTTTGAAATGAGATTTAGCAACATAGAGATTACAATACTAAGTCCATGCACACAATAGTGGCATGTACTTAATACTCTTATGACTTTCCTTAATTCTTACCTTGTACTCCCATATCTCCTTGAGTCCATTCTTAGATTACCATTTATTTGCTTTACCATCTTATATATAATAATATATATCCCATGAAATCACAGTGAAAACTTTGAAATACCTTGAATTTTAGAATCATTTTATTTTATGTAGAATTATAACTACCATAAAATTTTCTTATGAACAATTGCAGAAATACTAATAAGTTGGAAAATAAGATGTAGTTTTTTTTTCAAAGTCTCTCTTAATAACACAAATCTCTCTAATAAGGAACTTGTTTGAAAGACATGCAATAAAAACTGTCAATAAAAGACATTTGGAAGAAGGTATTTTAGTTTTCTTTTCTTTTTTTTTAAAGAATTTATTTATTTATTTGACAGAGAGATCACAAGTAGGCAGAGAAGCAGGCAGAGAGAGGAGGAAGCACGCTCCCTGTTGATGTGGGCCTCCATCCCAGGTCCCTGGGATCATGACCTGAGCCAAAGGCAGAGGCTTTAACCCACTGAGCCACCCAGGCACCCATATTTTAGTTTTCATTTAAAGTTTTGTTTCTGTAGCTTAAGTAAAATTTTTGTGTTTGAGGACAGACATCAGAAGGTAAAATAACTACAGTTCCAAATTCCAAATTCTAAAATGTTATACATTATTTTTTTTTTAAGATTTTATTTATTTATTTGACACAGAGAGAGAGTAAGAGAGCATGAGCAGGGAGAAGGAGAAGCAGGGCTTGATCACAAGTCCCTGATATCATGACCTGAGCCCAAGGCTGATGTTTAACCGATTGGGTGACCCAGGCACCCTATAAAATGTTATACCCTTCTTATATTATTTTTAAAAGGACAAATTTTAAAAGTAGAACTTCAAGCAATTTCTGTTTTAATTTTTAAAAATTATACGCTATTTTTGCATGTTAACATTCAGTCCCTAAATGTGCACAAACTATGCAGGGCCAAGAAAAACATTTGCTTGGTTAATCAATCTTTTATAGAAATATTTTGATTTCAGATATAGTATCTATCAATGAATGTCAATTTTCCCCATATCTTCTAGTTTTCTTCATGCCACTGCCGTCTCTTTCCTTATATGCATATCATTATAATCTGATGTTCCACTCTGAAATGACAGTCATTAAAATGTGTCTGAAAATGTCTATAATAAAACACATCAATTTTTTTAAGTCTGATACCTGCTATCAGGTATCATATTAATGTGTTGTGTTTACAAGAAATTATATAACCCTGTAAAAATACAAATATAATTTGGAAACTTGACACTTTTTCCAACTAGCCTCATCACATTGTTTTATGATTTAAAAAAAATTATACCTACAAAAATTTTCTTTAAATCTATATGTAAGCACAAAGGAAAAAAAAGTTTTTTCATTTTCAATGTTAAAATCCTTGGGTCTCAGTTTTTTTGTTTTTTAAATGGGGAATCTACATTTTCCAAGGCCTTTTACTACTGGGAATACAAAATTGACAGCCTCTACTAGAAGGTTTCATTACAGCTTAATGGTTAGAAAGATAGTCTTGGAATCGAGCAACATAAATTGATCGTTAATATCTTACATAATTTCTTTCTAGCTTTTTTTTCTCTATTTCTTGTCAAAATTCACGTTCTCTATTTTTTGGACAGCAACTTAGAAAAAACTATATCTAATTCAACAATTAATGATTCCCTTTGTCAAATATTAAAAATGGAAGTTAATATTAATTTTGAACTAACACCAAAAACCTTAATTTTCCATTTAACCTGAATGTATCCATATCTTTGCTTTTTCTGCCAAAAGTTACTTACTTTGCATTTAAGCTTTTGAATGCACTCAAGGACTTTTCTATGTGATAACTGTTATATTGGAAAACATTTATTTAGCTCATATACAAAACATGGAACTAGAAAAACTCATAAAACTTTGATTCTACTTTTTGTGTGTATGAGCTTAATGCAGCTTTCTACTGGGTATTGCACAGGTGTTGAATCACTGTATTGTATACCTGAAACTAATATGACACTGTATGTTAACTAACCACAATTTAAATAAAAACAAATTTTTTTAAAAATGAAGCTAACATCATAAAATAAATTGCTTTTAAAATGCTCTAGAAAGTATTGTGGGGCTGTGATGGGTCATGATCCTGGGGTCCTGGGATTGAGCCCCATGTTGAGTTCCCTGCTCAGCGGGTGCCTGCTTCTCCCTCTCCTCCCTGCTTGTGCCCTCTGGCTATCTCTGTCTCTCTAAATAAAATCTTAAGAAAAAAAAAAAGAAAGAAAGAAAGAAAGAAAGAAAGAAAGAAAGAAAGAAAGAAAGAAAGAAAGAAAGAAAGAAAGAAAGGAAGAAAGAAAAAAGAAAGCAAGCATTAGTGGGGGGAAAAGTAAGGGATCCATTATAAAAGAACAACAGGGTGCCTGGGTGGCTCAGTCAGTTAAGCATCTGCTTTCAGCTGCGGTCATGATCCTGGATGGAGCCCTAAGTTTCCGTGTGTGTGTGTGTGTGTGTGTGTGTGTTTAGAATTTAAAACAGTTTTATTTTATTAAAGCAAGCCCACTGTATACTAGCCCTGTCGTGTTGTGTGTCTGTCTGACTTGTACAGATCCATTTTCTTTAGGCGGCTGGGCAGCTCAGCTTCCAGGAGGCCAGATGCTCCTTCAGGCTCTTGAGCAACATGGCTTGGACCAGGGCTGCCTGCAATCTGGTGTGGCATCAGGCAGGAAGCTCCTCCTAACTGCCCTGGACTGGTGCTGCCCTTGGACCAGGGCTGCCTGCAATCTGGTGTGGCATCAGGCAGGAAGCTCCTCCTAACTGCCCTGGACTGGTGCTGCCCTCCAGCAGACACAGCCTCTAAGTCACTAGTCACCTTAACAGCTTCAAATCACTTAGAATAATAGGAAACCATTGAGTAAAACCTTTCATATGCATGGACATTCAAGGAGGAGCAAGCTTTGACATACCCTGGAAAACCTGTCCCCTTACAGGGGGAGACTCAGTGGAGAGTCTGCTTCTTCCTCTCCCTCTGCCCCTCTCCCCAACTCCTGCTTGCACTCTCTCTCTCACTCTCTCTCAAATAAACAAATGAATAAATAATTAAAAAAAAAACATTAAAAAAAAAAAAAGAGCAATGACAGCCTTTAGAAATGTAATGGGACAGGGGTGCCTGCGTGGCTCAGTCATTAAAGCATCTGCCTTCAGCTCAGGTCATGATCCAGGAGTCCCCGGATCTAGCCCTGAATTTGGCTTCCTGCTTGGTGGGAAGCTTGCTTCCCCCTCTCTCACTCCTCCTGCTTGTGTTTCCTCTCTAGCTGTGTTGCTGTCAAATGAATAAATTAAATCTTAAAAAAGAAAGAACAAAACTGTAATGGGACAGATAATAAAGCATAGAGAATCATAATGGTTTAGTCTGACAGTAATTGTATTTTTATAATCTTTCTAAAATTCTGTCACTAGGGAATTAATTAATGGTGTTAAGTAATTGGATATGTGCATATATTATATATCTTGCATTGCTAAGCTCATTTTGTCTATGCCATTCTATAAACTGATTTCCTTTCATACTTCCCTGTCAATAAGTTCTTTGATAAACATTTTTTCAACAATATATATCATATAAATTCATAATATATTTTGACATTTTCACTTTGTTAGACAGTGGTTTGATTCCAACTGATGGATTACAGAAAATACTATAATATTTATTCAATGTTGTACATTGTTATTTCCTTTTTACATACTTCTTATTGGTAGATTAATGAGCCAATTTATGAACATTTTAAAGGATATTAGTTTATAGTTTCAGGATACTTAAAAAAATTCAGCAACATTTTATTGAATTGTTAAGACAAGTCAGAGTGTTGCTCAGAGAATACTTTCACTGGTGACATCTACAGTATTCTTCCAAAGAATTAGTGAATAAATAGTATTGTTGACTTTTGTTTGTTAATATGATTGAAATACCTGCCTGTACTTTATTAGTCATCTGCTTCTAGTTCTTCCATTATCTCTCCATTTCCTTGCCTTTAAAACAGCTTGCTAGGATTTGTATATTCATTTTGTTGCTCTTGTTGTTGTGGTTGTTTTGGGTTATAACTGTCATATATATAAAATATTTTCTCAACTTGATTTTTACCTTCTATTCATATGTAGATTATTATTCACAAAAGCTGTATGCAAAATATTTTATGATAACTCATTGATCAGTCTTTACCCCATTAAACCCTCATGAAAAGCAGCTAACAAATATATGATAGCCTAAAATGTAATTAGGCAATAATAAATAAGGCACTAGAAAAATTAATTGTAGATAGTAGTAATATCCCAATATATTCAAGAATTTAAAGAATTTCAAAATTATAAGCCAAACACTGTTTAAAATAAAAAAGGAAAAATATAAGATTCTGAGAGAGAGAAAGAAGACGGTATAGGGACTTTGGGACCTGAGTAACAACACAAAAAGTTTATTTATTTATTTTATTTTTACTTTTTGCTTTGTATATCTTGACTTAGAGCTGAACTCTAAGAGCTATAACTGTAACAAGTACAGAAAAAAAATTACCCAACAAAAACTATTCATTGTAGGGATGCCTGGGTGGCTCAGTCGGTTAAGCATCTGTCTTCAGCTCAGGTCATGATCCCAGGGTCCTGAGATTGAGTCCCACATGGGGCTCCTTGCTCAGTGTGGAGCCTGCTTCTCCCTCTCTCTACTGCTCCCCCTGCCTCCATTCTCTCTAGCTCTCTCTCTGACAAATAAATATATAAAATCTTTTTTAAAAAATCACTATTCACTGTAGTTGAATGACCTAGAAAGAGACAGCATAGCAAGATATAAAAGTTTTAAATAATAATTTCTGTAATCTAGATA